>JAPMLY010000374.1:0-25000 GCA_026401115.1 Tetraselmis chui | reverse complement strand
TGTGTGACGTCTCTCCGCACTTGTCCAGCTCTGCCAACAATTTCAGCCATTACCGCATAGCTCCATGTGAGGATGATTCTTACCAGCAACCCACCCACAACTTCATCGTGCAACACCAACCGGCAAGGGAACTTCCTTGTCTTTGGCTGAGGTGGATAACTTGCATGGTGGCATATTCATGTTATGCAATTGTGGTGTTTCTCATAGCTCGCGCGTTTGCCTCAAACGCATAGTGCAGGCTTCCCTGTCGACGCGCATGAAATGAATATAAGGTGTCGAACAAAAATCGAAGACACAGGGGCAAGAGCGTGACGTAAATGCCGAAGGTGTGCTTTAACAAGTAGCGACACACGTAGAGACGGGCGCCAGGTGAAAATTTAGTATGGTGGCATCCATAGACATTAACTGTGGCACCATGTAGGGGGACACCTTCTCCCCTTCCCTTCTTACCCTCATTCCCGAACCCTTCCAACGGCTCACGGTTGGCAGTCAAGGCTTCCGCCCCGACGACAAACGCCGACCCCAACGAACCCACGGATAATCTACCTGCGCCATGGTTTTGCTAATGACCTCGACATCGCCACGGATTCCCCCACCAACATGTCCATCCAATTACGGAAATTGTCCCTCTTTAGCGAGATCACCGTTATGACCGTCACGAAATCAAAATTGGAGCGGTGGACGGTATACACTATATACCCTATTTGCCGAACTCCGAGGTCGCGACGTCAAACACAAACATGTCACTTCTATAAACTTATCGGTGGACATTGACTTTTGGACAAGACAATCCCGGGACCTACATGTGCAATGCATTTTTGGGGGGCTACGAAGGTTACCTAGTTGCGTGGCAAAATGGAACATCATTTGGCGTGGTAGATCATTAGTAGAACCGATTACTAGTTAGTATCCCGCCGTAAAAAAAGTGAAGAAAACATATATTATTGGGTCAAAATGGTAAATCGCCGACTCCCGCAAGAAGATCATCCGTTGAGACAGAGATGTGCATGTGCACAAATTGAAATTATAGAGTTACACTACGTGGTGACAAACTAATATATTCGCCAATATTTTTGAATGAACGGCGTTACTTGAAGAAATCGTCATGGATACACGTTTATTATGACGGTGGTCGTAACGCAGTGGCAAAAACTACCCGAGAAATGGCGTAACAATTTGTCAACGAGCGAAAACAACAACATAACTATTTAGTTGACGAGATGAGTGTGGCAGTTTGCTTGTCTCGAGCTAAATGTTGACACAAATTTGCTTTGTTCTTGCTTGATATTGCTACTGAAACCCCCGAACATCCCTGGAGAGGTTGGATTTAGGTGGTTAACGGTCTAGCCATGACTTGCAAGTTCCATGTATGGCATAGTTGGGAGGGCCCAGAGACACCAGCCGGCGCATACGGCTTTTGGTGTAAAACCGACGCATAAGGTACATGTTGTAAACAATTTCAATTTCAATTTCAATGCTACTGCAAATGGTAGTGCATGTGGAGACTGATGGAAAATGTTAATGTTAATTTGTAACAGTATATTGCAATAGGACAAAGGGAATTGATGAAAGGTTCTGCCACCTCCCTCCACTGCACTAGGCTTAATATAAGTAACCCAACCTAGTTAGATTGCACATGTTCTCGCATGGTCCTCGTGCGAGGCTCTAGGGCTGTCGTGACGGTTTGGATTAGACTAGCGACGCGGCTTGTCGCTTTCGGGAAATGAGAGCAGCGCTTCATGATGCTAGTTAACATTGTTGTGCGTACATGTAAGTACCGGGAGGTACTAGTAATACAATATAGATCGGTGCCTCGAGCTGAATTGCAGCGGTGACGTAACCGTGTAGTACGCCCTTCCATGGAAAAGTACGGTTCGATTAGCGATTAATACGTGCACGAGTCATGTAATGTAATGTTACAAGACAATACTTGTGACACTCGTATCCTTCCCTCTTGACAAATGAATGAGGCTGGCCGTGATGCCTACCTCCACGGTGGTCTTGGCTCCCATACCGAGCGGTTTCTGGGACTCGTGAATGCGCGTTGAGTGAGCGTGCATGCAGTCGTGGTACACCCGAGTCCGGGCAAACTTATGCCATTGGGGCGTCTCCATAAAATTTTGCAACGCCGTTGCACGGTGTACCTCGTTCAATCGGTGCCAAACAAGTGGAATGTCGTCCTCACTCAAGGGCGTCATGAATAGCAAATATTTTCCCCGTCGTCCAAGTAACGACTTGACGCACACATCAGAGATATGCTGAGAGACTTTGAAGTCGTCGTCGTCACTGGATGATGACCCGTTATGCGGACGGGAGGCCGCATGCCGATTGCCGAACGACATGTAAGGTGGTTCCTTAGTAGGTGAAAAGCCAAAATTTGCATGGAAGGGTGTGTGCTCAATTCCGAGCGCACGAGTTACGTTGTACGCAAATTCCACGAATGGCTGCATGTTTGTCCATCTCAAACCATCGTAGGAGTAAAAACAACGTAGAATTTGTGAATACATGCTACTCACACGCTCCGTTAGTCCATCCGTCTCCGGGTGTGGACTAGAAGACATGTTGAGTAGCATTCCCATGCGTCTCTACAGCAGCTGCCAAAAGCCAATGACGAATTTCGGATCACGGTCACTAATCAACACTCGGGACATTCCATGTAACTGGTAGACTCCGTGCAAAAACTAAAAGGCAATTGACTTTGTTGTTACGCTCTTTGTACACGGCAGATGATGGGCCATCCGAGTTAGATGGTCGACCACTACACTGTCAAAACCATTGCTCACATGTAAGTGTGTTGAGTCGTCAAATCAAGTCCCAACGCGTGCCACGGTCTCGGTGGATCATGCAAAGGATACATAGTCGCAGCCATCTGAGGGTAAATCTTAGCGCGTTGGCACACAACTCAACGCTCACAAAAATCTTTCACGTCTTGGCGAATGGATTTCCGTCAGAATTTGTCGAGCGCTTTAGGAAGAGTGCCATAAATTCCTTTGAAACTAGCTTATTGATTGTCGTGCAATTCAAAGATCAATCTCAGTCGGAGCTGGGAGTTCCGCGGGACACAAATAAGGCGACCGAGGTGCCAAAAATACCCAGCTATGGCTTCAATCCGGCTGTCGTTTCTCTGTCTTTCTGTCTCACCCTCGTCCCCCATAAAACGAGTTTTGGGAGTACCCCTCGCGAATGGGATTAGCGAAATGAAGGCTCAACCGTAACGCGTCAACTGTCAATGAGTTTAAGTACGCGTCGTTTAACAACGACTAGGACTTCCGTCGTAAACTTGTATGTGACGGAACCTCGCAATCCCAAAACAATGGAATTGTGGCTTGAGGTACGAAGTTCGGTCTCCGACTTAACGGATCGGCTTCGTTCAAGGCTCCCTTGCGGTACGCAAGTATCATCGTGCCCACAAACGGTTGCAAGTCCCGCATGTCACGAGCTTGCCGCTTGTTCAACTTGATGTTCGGTTGCTTGAGCAGATGTCGCAGTGTGTCGTGGTCGGTTACGACAAGGAACTGCTTAGAGCAACCTTCAAGGTAGCACCTCCAAGTCTTTACCGCCTCACATACGGCCAAAGCTTCCAAATCATACGCTGAGAAGGTGTTGCCGCGCTCAGCTAGATTCTGCTTACGCGCCTAGTAAGAGAATGGTTGAAGTCCTCTTCCTTGGTCTTGCAACAAGAATTGTTGCAATCCCCATTGTCAAAGCATGTGTAGCCAGTAGCCACGGTGAACATTGCGTCCGAGCTGACGTCCGGAGGGATTAAGCATGGCGTAAAAATGAGCCGTCACTTGAGAGACTCGAAATCGAAATCGAAATTGAAATTGTTTACAAAAATACCAGAATTAACGGCATGTTGTCTCTAGGCCCTCTCTATAATGCACAGTGGGGGTCTCACGTTATAGGGGCTAGACCGTGAACCACTAATCCCGACCTCTCCATTGCCATTATCGACACCGTCTAAAACATACACGTAACCGTGTATTTATTTATTTTGATCTATATACGTTTTATTTTTTTGGATAGAGTGTGAAATAAAAAGTGTCGCTAGTCTCCACGATACGCGGCCTACTCTAGCCGCTGCAAGGACGCTGATCAGCGAGGCATGTCAGCTTGAGCTGGTCGAGGCGGACCTTCCCGACCTCGGCCAATGTACGACTCCGGTTGTGCCGGAGCTAGGGGGGAAAGGCATGTGAAAAGCCCCTCGCTCAGGTCGTCGACGGTCTTGTCTTGATCCGCGCCCATCCCCGCCCGACGTAATAGTTGCTCCTCCCGACGCAGCTCGCCACCTAGCCGAGTCTCCTCTCCTCCTTCGGGGGTTGGGGAGAGAAATTAACTAGGTTGCAGACGGTGTCCGACATGCTCTTCTGCCCCCGTGCCAGATAATATCATGTCCCCTACCCTTGCTCCGTTTGTTTCCAACACCTATATGATCGCGATGTGGCCGTCCGTACCCTCCCCCGGTGATTTACGTTGTTAGGGGCCGCCTTTATGAGGAGTGTGCCGTTACGATAACCCTAGGCACACTTCATGAGGCAACCTGTCCATAATCGGGTAACGACTAAGGGAGGGGTGGGTCGGATGCAGAGATCGAGTCGCCGTGCTACAAAAGATGTTGGGTACGGGGATAATATTTTCCAAAAACCCTCGTACTGGATTTTTCCAGTGGCGGATGATCCTAAGGACCGCTGCCGCGAGACCGTGTCGCTCCTCCGGCTGCGACCCACCTCCATCTTGCGTAACCTTCGGTCTCCCCCCCATGGGAAGCATAAACTCGCATGGCTGTCAACATCTAGCGAGCTCCATACCATGGTGCTGCTTCCCGGTTGTCCGCCGCAAGCTCCAACACCCTCGACCAACCGCTGATCCGTCCGTACCCGTCTTCGCCAAGAAATAGTTCGCAGACCTGACGGGAGAGTATCCGTGAGTATTTAGTCGCGGAAAAAAACATATCGGACTTGCCGAGCGGGGGATCCTTGTGCTTGTGTACGGATATTATGTTTTTCCAAAACCCTCCGTATAGGGATTCCCGGCAGCTCATGTTCCGCGGATCGCAGCTGCCGATACCTCGTTCAACCACCTACCGTGCCAAGCGTGGTACGGCTACGGGGTTACCAGCGCCCACCGCGTGGAGGTAGAGGTAGGTGCCGACGGGCATGCGGGCGCACCCCTCTCCGGGGCCGCCGCCGCTGCGCCGCCGGCGGGCGCCTGAGAGTCTCGAAGGCTTCCAAACGGGTAACCGTCGGCGTAAACTTCACAGGCTGGGACTTCTGCAGTAAGTTCGTCGATGGATCCGTAAGGTCGCTAAAATGATGGATGAACTTGGCGTAGAAGGGGCAGAATTGCACTGAACTACCAACCTCATTTTGCGTCGTAGGCACTGGCCAATTTGCAACGGAGCTAATCAAAGATTGTTGATCAATCTCAGTCGGAGCTCGGAGCTTCGCAGGACACAAGGGCGACTGAGACGCCAAAATACCTAATTTTGGCTTCAATCCGGCTGTCTTGCGTCCACTCACCCTCGTCCCACAAAAAACGAGTTTTAGGAGTACCCCTCTAATAAGATTAGCGAACTCAATGCTCAACCTCCCAGGGACTGGATACGGATCCTACGGATCCGTGAATCCCCGAGTAAGCCTCCGCATCACCCAAAAAAATTAAAGATCAAGCATCAACTGCAATGCATCAAAAAACGATGCATCAAAATTTTAATTCAACTGGTAATTCATGGACGCCTTGATTATATAAGCCACTAATTCATGGACGCATTGATTATATAAGCCACTAATTCATGGACGCATTGATTAAATGGGGCACTAATTCATGGACGCATTGATTATATAGGCCACTAATTCATGGACGCATTGATTAAATGGGGCAGTAATTCACGGACGCGAATACATTGATGCATCCTACGCATCGGTACGTTGGCAAAATTCATATTATGGGTGGATGTTTTGAATTACATAAGTTTGTCTAGAAAATTCAAATGAGTTGGATATTGTATGGGACGTCCCATACAAGTTTGTTAAAATTTTGACCATTTTTTTGGTTCCCTCCCCCTCTTGACAACGGCCGCCTAGACTGGCCCGCCCACGAGTATAACCCTCTCCAGGTTGTGAGTTTAACCCTCTCCAGGTTGTCTTGGCTGCAACGGAGTGACCCGCCGACTAGCCGCTCAATTGGGATCATCGGGAACATATATATGATGAGGATACTAATAATGAACAAACCAAAATCCATGTCGAAATTTGTAATATGCGGAGTATGCATGTACTGTCAATTCGTCACGTGCGATAAAGTAGATGCATAGATTAAATTTGATTAGACGCATGTGCATATTTCGACATTGTGCAGTATGCATTTGCATATTATGAAATGTTAGTGCGCATTGTGCAGCTTGTTTGTAAAAACATGACGCATTCGCGTACAAATTCAGTGCGTTAAAAGCTTGTAGATCTATTAGACTACACCGGTACACCCCCTATGCTACATTCTGAAATACCATAAGAGACACCTCTAGCAATCCCTCTGATGTCGATTTTTGCGCGTCCCCGTGCTTCTTGCCTGCAGCACTGAACAAACGCTCAACTCCAGCAGACGATGCAGGCAATGCAAAAAATCCACGAGCCATCCTGGCTACATTGGGATAGCGCCAAGAATGTACCCTCCACCACTCCAATACGTCGAACGCAATCCCGTCTGGATTGTTTTGCCGCACTTGTGGCAAGGCTAGGTATTCATCAAGCTCCGCTGTCGCGCTGAGAACCCCTTGTTCCTCCCCCAACCCAGACGGAGTCTCGTCAACCTCGTCCTCTGCAGTGCAGTCACATTTCATAATTTCACAATTCACATCATAACTGAAAGATGAAAGGTGATGAAGGATGAAAGAATTAAATTTCAATTACCGCAGTGACTATTATTCATTAAGACATACGCGAGTTAATCACGCAATGAATTGACGTGAGCTCATTAATAAAAGTCTACTTCATACAATTGCATAACGTAGTCACCTGCAGCGCGAAGCAGCTCCATCATATTGGCCAATCCGCCCGTCCTCGCCTTCTTCGGCGGTGGTTCTGTGGCCGCCTTTGGCTGAACTTCCACCGACGGGTTAGATGGAGATTTTTCAAGTGCCCAATCAGAAGCAAACACAGCTCGCGTGTAGCCATAAGCTTTCTCCCGCATCTGCCTGTCAGCCGTCGGAAAGTCGAAATTTTTCCACCTACACATACGAATGATATAAACAAAAACAAATTACATCATGTCAAACCAACACTATCAAATACATATTAACAACAATATAAACCCATATAAACATAGGGCATACCTAACGTCCAATGTGGTTGCGATTAGTAAATCCTCTTGGTGCCCTTGTCGGTCGGACACGAGGCGCCTTTGCACGGCTTCCTTGAAGGCTTCCCTCACTTTCGCCACTGCTGGTAGAATGGCCGGAGACTACAAACAACAAACATATCGATGTCAGTCGGGTGGTGAAACAATGTTGTCACACAAAGAGCATAGCAACAAGGTTTACCTTAATCTTTTGGATCTGTCCATCAATCACGGCAACTGCATGATTGTAACTGTCCAAACAAGTCAGCAAAGTCCCAAAGACCGGCATGACATTGCTGATTGTTGGACGAGTTGTAGCCTCCATGGTCGCCAGAACCTCTAAGCAACATCCCAGCACCACCCCCTAAAGTACAATTGCAATTAAGATATTAGAACACACATCATACGGCATTGAGATTCAGGCGCAGTGTGGAAGCAAACAGCACTCACCAGCTGAAAACAAATGTCCACCTCGTCATCCGACATCGAGTGGTCCTTGAAGGTTGAGCCGTCCTCGTTGACCGCGCAGCCTTGAGGGAAGTCCTTGTTGTACCTCTTCAGAGCTGCTCGATTGGCCCCAATCCATTGGAACTGGGGAATGACACCTCCCCATCTTGTCGAAGAAGAACGTGGGGGCTTGGAAACCTGCAGCTTCAAATGTTCTTGAATCTCCTTCATCTTCAGCCAGCCCTTGGAGGAACGGTGGAGATGCGCTGCAATACCCCTCACCTTCGTTTACAAGAACGCATATGTGCTCAGCGTTTGACAAACACTTCGTCATCAAGCACAAGCTAGATTACCAGCAAACTAATACCTTCTTCGTCAAAGTGAACGCAACATCGTCCTTCAGCGCATCCATCAGCGCATTCTGAAGCCGATGGCATACACACGGCGCTCCCTCGAACTTGATGAAAGCCTAAACATAATGTCGGAAACCATTTCAGCAAAAAATCATAAGCGTTTGTTAGACATTCGACAGTCAAAAAGCGTGGGACTCACCTTCAGCATGTTGCTGCCTTCATCTGTTGTAACCCCGAGGATCTCTTGACCCACGGTGTCAACCATCTCTCCAGTGTCTGCAGGATTTGGATGATACTCCCCAATCCCAAAGCGCACGAGTGCTTTCTTCGACAACATCATGATATTTTCAGCAGTGTGCAACACCTAATATAAAGAACGGAGCAGAATTTAGCAAGGCATATGTTAATTACTGAGATCATCAATCAAATGATCCGTACTAAAATGAAAAGCAAATTCTTTGCTACCATACATACCTCGCGTCATGGGAAACGGTTAAAAAGGAAAAAAACATTCTGATAACAAAGACGTGTCGGAGACATACAAGGTAAGCGTACCTTAATATCAGTCAGTGATTCGATAGCAAGTGCATGAATATCCTTGATGACTGTGGCAGTCATCGGCGGAGAGTATCGTCCCCCGCTGATAGCAGCGATATAGGTCCGAAAACGTGTGTCTTTTTCGGGCATCGAAAACGGCCTATTCGACTTCGCTACCCACGTCGCACATATCCGGTGAAGATAGTTGCGTTGCTCAGCCGGCAGTGGCATAACCCGAGAGGTTTCGACCTTAGCTACAGGTTTGGCGATTGTTAGAACTTCTTCAAGTGTTACCTATATTGAAAAACAGCGCGCAAATATTTTCGAAATGCGGACTTGACACGACAAAGCGTAGACGGGGTCGAGGATAAAGCATGTAACGACACGGGTCGTCAAAGAGAGATATTCAAAGCAAGAGCCCTGAAAAAGTTGGCAAAATTCAAAAAATAACATACCTTGTGGTCGGCCACCGCGGTCTTGACGAGTTGAGAGCCATGCAGTCGAAGCAAATGGTTCCGCAGGTTGGTGGTGTTGCATGCCGACAATATCGTGTGGCAGTAGTTACACTTAAAGACCTTTACACCCTTACCCGTCAAGTACTTCGGTCCGAAGTGTGACCAAACACTTGATACACGGGCGTGCTTCACCTCTATTCTCCCGTCCTCGTCCGCGTCGACGGTGATGGGAGCGCCGGATAGCGAAACGCCTTCGCCGAATGAAGCGCTAGACTTCGATAGACTAGTCAACGAAAGTGGGACAGCGACAGAAGCAGATTCCTCGGTTGCGTCTTTAGATGCTCCATCGTCGTCATCACATGAGCGTGACTTCAGATAGGCATGTATCACAGCTTGGCTCGCAGGATCTTGCAGGTGGGAAGCAGGCTCGAGCGTATCGCTTCCGCTCGGCAGGCCTTCCCAACGAATCTGGTAGTGGGGGACCCCCAAACGGAAAACCTCAGCCAACACAACTCCAACCACATAAGAATCCTTACCAGCGTGAGCATCGAAGTGACTAGTAGGGGTGCGCAGTGGGCCTTCGGAAGCGCCTTGGGGTTTCAGTGATTGCTGTTGAGGCAAAGTTTGTCGGGGGCGGCCACGTTTCCGCATTGTCGCAGCTTTTTCGAAAACAAACCGCGGTTGTAGGGACTGTGTGGCGACGGCTAACGAGGGAATAATGCTGGTTTGACCAGGGCTGTGCAGAATTTGTATTAAACGTCGTCGCAACGCCCGGCAATTCTCGCCCTCGATGTAATTCAAATTTTCAAACTCTTTATTATCAATATGACCACAGATTTGGCGAGGCGCGTACATTCGGCGGGTGAAGCGTAAGAGTAAAGTGTGAGCGTATTGTACAACAACAAACAATCGCAATCCAAGTTTGGCTCAAATGTGACCGTTAATTTGAAACTCACGCACATCGGACGGTGCAATTGGCGTGCAAGACATGCCGTAGTCCACGTGTGACAAACGTCAATGCACGTCGACCACAGATGAGTGAGGTGACAGGTCGCGTCTGTGGAGTCAACGCCCATTTCAAAATTCAAATCATCGTCGATTAAACGCGTATGACTCAACTACGTGTTACCGTAGCTTCAAAAAATAACATACCTTGTGGTCGGCCACCGCGGTCTTGACGAGTTGAGGGCCATGCAGTCGAAGCAAATGGTTCCGCAGGTTGGTGGTGTTGCATGCCGACAATATCGTGTGGCAGTAGTTACACTTAAAGACCTTTACACCCTTACCCGTCAAGTACTTCGGTCCGAAGTGTGACCAAACACTTGATACACGGGCGTGCTTCACCTCTATTCTCCCGTCCTCGTCCGCGTCGACGGTGATGGGAGCGCCGGATAGCGAAACGCCTTCGCCGAATGAAGCGCTAGACTTCGATAGACTAGTCAACGAAAGTGGGACAGCGACAGAAGCAGATTCCTCGGTTGCGTCTTTAGATGCTCCATCGTCGTCATCACATGAGCGTGACTTCAGATAGGCATGTATCACAGCTTGGCTCGCAGGATCTTGCAGGTGGGAAGCAGGCTCGAGCGTATCGCTTCCGCTCGGCAGGCCTTCCCAACGAATCTGGTAGTGGGGGACCCCCAAACGGAAAACCTCAGCCAACACAACTCCAACCACATAAGAATCCTTACCAGCGTGAGCATCGAAGTGACTAGTAGGGGTGCGCAGTGGGCCTTCGGAAGCGCCTTGGGGTTTCAGTGATTGATGTTGAGGCAAAGTTTGTCGGGGGCGGCCACGTTTCCGCATTGTCGCAGCTTTTTCGAAAACAAACCGCGGTTGTAGGGACTGTGTGGCGACGGCTAACGAGGGAATAATGCTGGTTTGACCAGGGCTGTGCAGAATTTGTATTAAACGTCGTCGCAACGCCCGGCAATTCTCGCCCTCGATGTAATTCAAATTTTCAAACTCTTTATTATCAATATGACCACAGATTTGGCGAGGCGCGTACATTCGGCGGGTGAAGCGTAAGAGTAAAGTGTGAGCGTATTGTACAACAACAAACAATCGCAATCCAAGTTTGGCTCAAATGTGACCGTTAATTTGAAACTCACGCACATCGGACGGTGCAATTGGCGTGCAAGACATGCCGTAGTCCACGTGTGACAAACGTCAATGCACGTCGACCACAGATGAGTGAGGTGACAGGTCGCGTCTGTGGAGTCAACGCCCATTTCAAAATTCAAATCATCGTCGATTAAACGCGTATGACTCAACTACGTGTTACCGTAGCTTCAAAAAATAACATACCTTGTGGTCGGCCACCGCGGTCTTGACGAGTTGAGGGCCATGCAGTCGAAGCAAATGGTTCCGCAGGTTGGTGGTGTTGCATGCCGACAATATCGTGTGGCAGTAGTTACACTTAAAGACCTTTACACCCTTACCCGTCAAGTACTTCGGTCCGAAGTGTGACCAAACACTTGATACACGGGCGTGCTTCACCTCTATTCTCCCGTCCTCGTCCGCGTCGACGGTGATGGGAGCGCCGGATAGCGAAACGCCTTCGCCGAATGAAGCGCTAGACTTCGATAGACTAGTCAACGAAAGTGGGACAGCGACAGAAGCAGATTCCTCGGTTGCGTCTTTAGATGCTCCATCGTCGTCATCACATGAGCGTGACTTCAGATAGGCATGTATCACAGCTTGGCTCGCAGGATCTTGCAGGTGGGAAGCAGGCTCGAGCGTATCGCTTCCGCTCGGCAGGCCTTCCCAACGAATCTGGTAGTGGGGGACCCCCAAACGGAAAACCTCAGCCAACACAACTCCAACCACATAAGAATCCTTACCAGCGTGAGCATCGAAGTGACTAGTAGGGGTGCGCAGTGGGCCTTCGGAAGCGCCTTGGGGTTTCAGTGATTGCTGTTGAGGCAAAGTTTGTCGGGGGCGGCCACGTTTCCGCATTGTCGCAGCTTTTTCGAAAACAAACCGCGGTTGTAGGGACTGTGTGGCGACGGCTAACGAGGGAATAATGCTGGTTTGACCAGGGCTGTGCAGAATTTGTATTAAACGTCGTCGCAACGCCCGGCAATTCTCGCCCTCGATGTAATTCAAATTTTCAAACTCTTTATTATCAATATGACCACAGATTTGGCGAGGCGCGTACATTCGGCGGGTGAAGCGTAAGAGTAAAGTGTGAGCGTATTGTACAACAACAAACAATCGCAATCCAAGTTTGGCTCAAATGTGACCGTTAATTTGAAACTCACGCACATCGGACGGTGCAATTGGCGTGCAAGACATGCCGTAGTCCACGTGTGACAAACGTCAATGCACGTCGACCACAGATGAGTGAGGTGACAGGTCGCGTCTGTGGAGTCAACGCCCATTTCAAAATTCAAATCATCGTCGATTAAACGCGTATGACTCAACTACGTGTTACCGTAGCTTCAAAAAATAACATACCTTGTGGTCGGCCACCGCGGTCTTGACGAGTTGAGGGCCATGCAGTCGAAGCAAATGGTTCCGCAGGTTGGTGGTGTTGCATGCCGACAATATCGTGTGGCAGTAGTTACACTTAAAGACCTTTACACCCTTACCCGTCAAGTACTTCGGTCCGAAGTGTGACCAAACACTTGATACACGGGCGTGCTTCACCTCTATTCTCCCGTCCTCGTCCGCGTCGACGGTGATGGGAGCGCCGGATAGCGAAACGCCTTCGCCGAATGAAGCGCTAGACTTCGATAGACTAGTCAACGAAAGTGGGACAGCGACAGAAGCAGATTCCTCGGTTGCGTCTTTAGATGCTCCATCGTCGTCATCACATGAGCGTGACTTCAGATAGGCATGTATCACAGCTTGGCTCGCAGGATCTTGCAGGTGGGAAGCAGGCTCGAGCGTATCGCTTCCGCTCGGCAGGCCTTCCCAACGAATCTGGTAGTGGGGGACCCCCAAACGGAAAACCTCAGCCAACACAACTCCAACCACATAAGAATCCTTACCAGCGTGAGCATCGAAGTGACTAGTAGGGGTGCGCAGTGGGCCTTCGGAAGCGCCTTGGGGTTTCAGTGATTGATGTTGAGGCAAAGTTTGTCGGGGGCGGCCACGTTTCCGCATTGTCGCAGCTTTTTCGAAAACAAACCGCGGTTGTAGGGACTGTGTGGCGACGGCTAACGAGGGAATAATGCTGGTTTGACCAGGGCTGTGCAGAATTTGTATTAAACGTCGTCGCAACGCCCGGCAATTCTCGCCCTCGATGTAATTCAAATTTTCAAACTCTTTATTATCAATATGACCACAGATTTGGCGAGGCGCGTACATTCGGCGGGTGAAGCGTAAGAGTAAAGTGTGAGCGTATTGTACAACAACAATCAATCGCAATCCAAGTTTGGCTCAAATGTGACCGTTAATTTGAAACTCACGCACATCGGACGGTGCAATTGGCGTGCAAGACATGCCGTAGTCCACGTGTGACAAACGTCAATGCACGTCGACCACAGATGAGTGAGGTGACAGGTCGCGTCTGTGGAGTCAACGCCCATTTCAAAATTCAAATCATCGTCGATTAAACGCGTATGACTCAACTACGTGTTACCGTAGCTTCAAAAAATAACATACCTTGTGGTCGGCCACCGCGGTCTTGACGAGTTGAGAGCCATGCAGTCGAAGCAAATGGTTCCGCAGGTTGGTGGTGTTGCATGCCGACAATATCGTGTGGCAGTAGTTACACTTAAAGACCTTTACACCCTTACCCGTCAAGTACTTCGGTCCGAAGTGTGACCAAACACTTGATACACGGGCGTGCTTCACCTCTATTCTCCCGTCCTCGTCCGCGTCGACGGTGATGGGAGCGCCGGATAGCGAAACGCCTTCGCCGAATGAAGCGCTAGACTTCGATAGACTAGTCAACGAAAGTGGGACAGCGACAGAAGCAGATTCCTCGGTTGCGTCTTTAGATGCTCCATCGTCGTCATCACATGAGCGTGACTTCAGATAGGCATGTATCACAGCTTGGCTCGCAGGATCTTGCAGGTGGGAAGCAGGCTCGAGCGTATCGCTTCCGCTCGGCAGGCCTTCCCAACGAATCTGGTAGTGGGGGACCCCCAAACGGAAAACCTCAGCCAACACAACTCCAACCACATAAGAATCCTTACCAGCGTGAGCATCGAAGTGACTAGTAGGGGTGCGCAGTGGGCCTTCGGAAGCGCCTTGGGGTTTCAGTGATTGATGTTGAGGCAAAGTTTGTCGGGGGCGGCCACGTTTCCGCATTGTCGCAGCTTTTTCGAAAACAAACCGCGGTTGTAGGGACTGTGTGGCGACGGCTAACGAGGGAATAATGCTGGTTTGACCAGGGCTGTGCAGAATTTGTATTAAACGTCGTCGCAACGCCCGGCAATTCTCGCCCTCGATGCAATTCAAATTTTCAAACTCTTTATTATCAATATGACCACAGATTTGGCGAGGCGCGTACATTCGGCGGGTGAAGCGTAAGAGTAAAGTGTGAGCGTATTGTACAACAACAAACAATCGCAATCCAAGTTTGGCTCAAATGTGACCGTTAATTTGAAACTCACGCACATCGGACGGTGCAATTGGCGTGCAAGACATGCCGTAGTCCACGTGTGACAAACGTCAATGCACGTCGACCACAGATGAGTGAGGTGACAGGTCGCGTCTGTGGAGTCAACGCCCATTTCAAAATTCAAATCATCGTCGATTAAACGCGTATGACTCAACTACGTGTTACCGTAGCTTCAAAAAATAACATACCTTGTGGTCGGCCACCGCGGTCTTGACGAGTTGAGAGCCATGCAGTCGAAGCAAATGGTTCCGCAGGTTGGTGGTGTTGCATGCCGACAATATCGTGTGGCAGTAGTTACACTTAAAGACCTTTACACCCTTACCCGTCAAGTACTTCGGTCCGAAGTGTGACCAAACACTTGATACACGGGCGTGCTTCACCTCTATTCTCCCGTCCTCGTCCGCGTCGACGGTGATGGGAGCGCCGGATAGCGAAACGCCTTCGCCGAATGAAGCGCTAGACTTCGATAGACTAGTCAACGAAAGTGGGACAGCGACAGAAGCAGATTCCTCGGTTGCGTCTTTAGATGCTCCATCGTCGTCATCACATGAGCGTGACTTCAGATAGGCATGTATCACAGCTTGGCTCGCAGGATCTTGCAGGTGGGAAGCAGGCTCGAGCGTATCGCTTCCGCTCGGCAGGCCTTCCCAACGAATCTGGTAGTGGGGGACCCCCAAACGGAAAACCTCAGCCAACACAACTCCAACCACATAAGAATCCTTACCAGCGTGAGCATCGAAGTGACTAGTAGGGGTGCGCAGTGGGCCTTCGGAAGCGCCTTGGGGTTTCAGTGATTGATGTTGAGGCAAAGTTTGTCGGGGGCGGCCACGTTTCCGCATTGTCGCAGCTTTTTCGAAAACAAACCGCGGTTGTAGGGACTGTGTGGCGACGGCTAACGAGGGAATAATGCTGGTTTGACCAGGGCTGTGCAGAATTTGTATTAAACGTCGTCGCAACGCCCGGCAATTCTCGCCCTCGATGTAATTCAAATTTTCAAACTCTTTATTATCAATATGACCACAGATTTGGCGAGGCGCGTACATTCGGCGGGTGAAGCGTAAGAGTATAGTGTGAGCGTATTGTACAACAACAAACAATCGCAATCCAAGTTTGGCTCAAATGTGACCGTTAATTTGAAACTCACGCACATCGGACGGTGCAATTGGCGTGCAAGACATGCCGTAGTCCACGTGTGACAAACGTCAATGCACGTCGACCACAGATGAGTGAGGTGACATGTCGCGTCTGTGGAGTCAACGCCCATTTCAAAATTCAAATCATCGTCGATTAAACGCGTATGACTCAACTACGTGTTACCGTAGCTTTAGACGCGTGAGAAGCAGTAAACTTTCAACGGCATTTCTCACATCCGTACCATGTACTTAGTACATCTATTAAAAGTGTACGTGAAAGAATGATATACAAATTATCGCTATTTGAATATAATAAATTAGATGTACAGGTAATCATCACCCATCATCCTCGTCGGTCGGAGGACCTCGTCGGCGGAGGACCTCGTCGGAATCAGGCAGGTTGCCCCCGCCTGCTCCTCACCCTCCCTCCCTCCTCCCTGTTCGTAGCGGGGAGGCTGGGGAGGGGGTGGCTCTACGTGTTTTGTAGCGATCAACGCTGCTCCCGGGGCCTCGTTATGGCCGACGACCGGGCCATTGACCGGCCTTCGCGTCTTGCTCCCGGGCCGTCCCGACTGGCTTCCCCTTCTCCTCTTCCCCCTTTCGCCCGGTCCTCCGCGTCTGGACCTCCCCGTCGCGATTCTGCTGCTCGTCGGGCCCGTGCTACGGTCCGTGCGTCGTCTGCTGTCCCCCCCCCCCCCGCTTCCCTTGTCGGTACCTCCGCATCGGGGCGCCGCGCTACTCCTCGTCACAATGCGCGACGCCCTCTTCGCTCTGCTTTGTCTCTACCCCCCCTTGGTGGCTCTTGGGCATCTGTCGTGCGCGCCACTTGCGCCGTCCGTCGCCCGCTTACGAGTCGGTCGGAAAAACCTGCTCCTCTGCGGCGAGCTGCTAGGGCTACCGCTGATGGGCGGCGGGCTGCCCCTGCCGCCGGTGGTTCGAGGGAGGCTGCCGATGCCTTTCAGCGTAGAGCTGCTGCCGCTGTTGCTGCAGCACCCGCCTGCCATAGAGACGCTGGTAGTGTTGGTACCGACGTTGCTGCTGCTGCTGGTGCTGCTGTTGGGGCTGGTCAGCGCACAGCTGCTGCTGCTGTTGCTGCTGCTGCTGCAGCCGGCGGAAGTAAAGACATTGGTAGTGTTGGTTCCGCCGTTGCTGCTACTGCTGCTGTTGCTGCCGCTGGTGGTGCTGGTCGGCGCACGGCTGCTGCTGCTGTTGCTGCAGCAGCTGCCGGACATAGAGACACTTGTAGTGCTGGTGCCGCTGTTGTTGCTGCTGCTGCTGCTGGTCGGCGCACGGCTGCTGCTGCTCTTGCTGCAGCAGCCGGCGAACGTAGAGACACTGGTAGTGTTGGTTCCGCCGTTGCTGTTGCTGCTGCTGATGGAGGTGGTGCTGGTCGGCGCACGGCTACTGCTGCTGTTGCTTCAGCAGCTGCCGGACATAGAGACACTGGTAGTGCTGGTGCCGCCGTTGCTGCTGCTGCTGCTGCTGCTGAGGGTGGTGCTGGTCGGCGCACAGCTGCTGCTGATGTTGCTGCTGCTGGTGGTGGTGCTAGTCGGCGCACGGCTGCTGCTGCTGTTGTTGCAGCAGCTGCCGGACATAGAGACACTTGTAGTGTTGGTTCCGCCGTTGCTGCTGCTGCTGCTGCTGCTGCTGAGGGTGGTGCTGGTCGGCGCACGGCTGCTGCTGCTGTTGCTGCAGCAGCCGGCGGACGTAGACACACTGGTAGTGCTGGTGCCGCTATTGCTGTTGCTGCTCCTGCTGTTGGTGGTGGTGCTGGTCGACGTACGGCTGCTGCTGCTGTTGCTGCTGCAGCTGCCGGACATAGCGACACTTGTAGTGCTGGTGCCGCCGTTGCTGTTGCTGCTGCTGCTGGTGCTGCTGTTGGGGCTGGACGGCGCACAGCTGCTGCTGCTGCTGCTGCAGCAGCCGGCGGACGTCGAGATACTGGTCGGGTTGGTGCTGCTGTTGTTGTTGCTGGTGCTGGTGCTGGTGCCGTTCGGCGCACAGATGCTGCTGTTGTTGCTGCAGCAACCGGCGGACGTGGAGACATTGGTAGTGCTGGTGCCGCCGTTGCTGGTGGTGGTGCTGCTGGTCGGCGCATGGCTGCTGCTGCTGTTGTTGCATCAGCCGGCGGACGTCGAGATACTGGTCGTGTTGGTGCCGCCGTCGCTATTGCTGGTGGTGGTGTTGCTGGTGCCGGTCGGCGCACAACTGCTGCTGCTGCAGCAGCCGGCGGACGTCGAGATAATGGTCGTGCTGGTGCCGCCGTTGCTCCTGCTGCTTCTGCTGCGGCTGTTGGTCGGCGGTCGACTGTTGCTGGTGAGAATGGCGTGTGCAAAGCCGCATCTAGGGGTGTTGGTGTTACTGGTGTTGCTACGGAGGGTGCAGCTGCTCATGCTGCTACACGTGGTGGTGCTGGTTGGAGTGCGGAGAGTGCCGTTCCTACTGGAGATCAGCGCGCTGCTGCTGATGTGCGGAGGGCTACAACTTGGGGTGTTGTTACTGCTGCTACTGCTGCCGGTAGTGAAGGTACTACATGTGGTGGTCCTAATGGGCAAAGAGCTGGCTATGTTGCTGCCGGAGACCCCTTGGCACCTGTTGGTGGTGGTTGGCGCTCAGCCGTTGCTACCAGTGTCCATGAGCAGAGGACTGCGGCGAGTGGTGCTGCATCTGCTGCAACTGCTACATCTATGGGACTTGCGGCTGCCGGAGCTCGCTCGCGCCGGGCTGCTAGTGTTGGTGATGGTGCTTGTGGGCGCAGACATGTGGCTGGTGGCAGGGCCGCTGGTGGTGCTTCTGCACCTGCCTGTGCTGACCCGCGCCCGGTTGCTGCGGCATGGGCTGTTGGACAGAGAGATCCAGCAGGTGATGGCGTTGCTAGTGGTGCTCCCGCAAGTGCCGGTCAGCGACTCGCCGATGCTGCCACAGCCCGTGGGCAAAGGATTGACAGCGGTGCCGGTTCTGCAGCTACTGGTGCCAATGGGCAGAGTGCTTCTGCTGCCGGGCGGAGGGCTGGAGCTGGTTGGCGGCGAGATGATGCTGTTGGAAGCTGGCGAGATGCGGTTGCTGCAGTTGGTGCCCATGCTGGAGCTTCAGGGTCGGAACCGGGCCTAAGTGCATCGGGTGTTCTATCCCCGTCGCGGGGGGAATGTTACACTTGCGCTCCGTGTGGCATACGGTTTGCTGGGCGTAAATGGCGCTCTAATTTCGCCAGACACACGAACATGTTCATAATTGGCAATGGCCCCTCTACTTCCGCACACCGTCGCCAAGCTCGCCACCTTGCGACCTCCTCTCCGGCCTTGTTTTCCCTTTGTGCCTCGGGCGACCACCTTCTATCTGCCACCCAAGCTCGCCCTCTTACCGCTCCATGCCTACACTGTGTGGCTGCTCCCGTTTCTCCAATGCTGCCCCACGACTATGTTGGCAGCTCCCGGCCGCCGCTCATTGGATCACGCCCCCTCCGAATGGCTGTCACCCCTCCCCCCCCTGCTTGGGGTGGCCTCCCCCCCTTGGCTCCACTCCCTTCCCCACCCCGGGCCGAACCGGAGCTTACCCCCCTCACTCCCCCCCCTACACATGATGGACCCCCGATACCTCATGGACAACCTTTTATGCCCTCATCTGCAGCTGCACTCCGCCGAGAGGCTGCTCTCCGATCCCCCCCTCGGGCCGCTACTCCTGCCTCATGGTGCTCCGACAACGACCCGGTCGCTTGTCTACTTGAGTTCAGACCTGTCACTGCGGCCCGAGGGGTTTGTGCGACAGCGAGAGACGACCTACGTTCTGCCCTACAAGACACCCTCGAATATGCGACCTCCCTTCCCTCAACGGACTCTCGGGCTGCTGGAGCTTTTTTGGCAATTCACCTCTTTGGCGGCCTCCTCCTCCGACCGTTCCCGGCGGCGACCGGTGCTCGCATCCGCTCCCTGGTTCAACGTCGAGTCCGTCTCTGGTTCTCTACGTCCGGAGAGGACGGACTCACGGGCATTGACACCCTTCTACGTGATATTCGAGATGGAGGTGAGCTTGCACGTGCGTGCCCGGGAGCTTCTGCGCCTAGACGCCCCGGCGGTCGGGGCCGGGGTGGGGGGGGCTCTCGCCGTCGCCGGGCCCAGAACACTCAACGAGAGCAGCACCACCCACCGACTCGCCTTTCTGAAAGTGACCTCCGACGCCGTGCTGCCTTCCGTCGGGCCCGTGAGCTAGTGGAAGTTGGCCAGTTGCGACGGGCCCGGATGGCCCTAGACGGAGCCGACTTCGGAATGGTGGAGGACGCGGACGCGGCTTTGGCCGCTCTTCAGCGGTTGCATCCTCCTCCCGGTACTCCCCATCCAGACTGTGATCTCCCCGACCCTCTGCCCCCCCCGGCGCGCCCACCCCTCACGTATTTAGATGACAGTGATAGCCTCAAAATATGGGAGGAGTCTATGCTCCTTGTCTTGAGAAAAGCACCTCGCTTGTCAGCCCCCCACGTTGATGGCTGGCGATGGGAACATGTCCGTGACTTGAATGTTCCGGCATGGCGTAAGTGGGTTAACCGCTACTCGGCGGGAAACATTCCCGAGGCTGCGGCGGACTTTCTGGCGAGTGCGACCGGGTGGGCTCTTCACAAGCAAACTGGGGTTGACCGCGACGCCACTCGCCTTCGAGGTGAGGCTCCTAAAGTCCGGCCGTTGGCTGCTGGCAGCGTTTTGTCGCGGTTAGCTCATTGTCACGCCATAGCGCGGATAGCGACTGTCGCGGCCGACCACCTTGGCCCTGTACAACGATCGGTTTTCACCAAAGCGGGTATCGAGCGAGCCATTCATACCACTCGCATTGGCCTACAAGCTATTCCTGATTGCAGCCTTCTAAGCTTGGACCTGGAAAACGCCTTCAACACCATCTCCCGCCGGAGTTTCCTTGCGGAGCTGTACAAGAACCCTGACTTGCATCCCATTATCCCGTTGGTTGAGATGATATATTCACGGGACTCCACGGTGTATTACTTCGACCCCAACGATGCTTCGCTCCTACACGGCACGGTTCAATCTCGTACGGGTGTCCGTCAAGGAGATCCTCTTGGCCCGCTTTTGTTCAACCTGGCGATAAGCACCCCCCTCCGGAATATTGGAGAACGGTGCAAGGATTCAGCGGCGATCCAAGCCTTTTCTGATGATGGCAAGTATTTGATCAAAACGCCTTTCGTCCCGACTGTGATTACGGTGGCTACGGAGGAAATGGGGAAAGTCTGCTCGAATGTTCAACCAATCAAATCTTCGTGCATGGTACCTCCGGATACGGCCCTTGAACTTGTCGAGGTGATACGGGCGATGGTCCCCGTTGTTACGGGTACTAGTAACCTTGGAGCCCCTTTGGCGATGGATTTCTCGATGGCAGACGGCCCTCCAGCGTCTCATAACGAGAACTATGTTCACTCTTGGCTGCAAGACACCGTTGAGGCTCATCAACTCCTCTTGGACAAGATTGTATGCTTTGCTATGTCGGACTTCGGAGGGACTCACGCCGCTTTCCGCTTGATGATCACGTGTGCGGTACGCCGCTATGGTTTCTTGCTCCGCACCCTCCCCCCAGATATCTGCCGACCGTACCTTGCTACTGCAGATAGGGCCGTTCGTGCGGCAGTTTATCGAATCTTGGGCGTTTCTTTGGACGCACAAACACTCGATCAACTGAATTGTGCTAAACGACAGCTCTCCCTCCCGGCGGAGTTTGGGGGGCTTAATGTACCGTCCCTCGAGCTCGACGCCGAACCTGCTCACTATGCTTCATTCACTGCGACCCTCGCCAACCTGATTACTGATTACGAGTCCGAGTCGCTAGGTCCTTTGTACGGTCTCATCCGACAGGAACTACTGAATGTTGCCACTTCTACTTTACCGTGGGCGGTCCAATTGCGCAATTCGTACGACTCTATCTCCACTATGGGCGGGTTTTCGGAATCGGAGCTTGTGGTTTTGACTAACACACTGAACCAAAACCTTTCTGATTATGCCGGGCCCGATGTCGAGTTGGTGGTATCTACGGTCAACAATGCGGTGGCACCCGCTACCCAAGTGACTAGCCTACAACTTCCGACTCCCGATGCTCTTACTCGCTTGGGAGATTCTGGGGGCCACATCCAACGGGGCATTTCGCGCATTCTTCGTGCCCGGGCCTACCTTGACCTCTTGGCGTTTTGCAGACCTTCCCCACCGGACTATATGAGGGTGACTTCGGGTACGGGTCGCGGGGCTTTGGCTCTCTTTTTCGCTTCACATGAGTCCAGTTTCAAGGTGCCATCCGATTGCTATATGATGGCAGCCCACCGGGTGCTTGGCTTGACTGCGGAGCGCGCCGCTCATGTTCGAAAATGCCCTCGGTGCAATGAGGCCCCTTCAGAATCTCGCGGGTATGGATCTTCGTCGACGGTATCGGGCATCTTTATGTCGGGTGAGCGCTCAACAGCCGCTATGCTCATGGACCATATCCCCCGGTGCCCGTGCTCTTGGTATATCATTCAACTCCATGACCGCATTGTCCACGTGCTTGAAGAGTTCATGCTTGAAGCGGGGGCTACTAAGGGCCGGGACTTGCGGTTGGAGGTCCGCCGTATTCGGTCGGGAGCTTCACGTGATCGTCCTGGGGATGTGGTTTGGTTGGACTTCATGGCTCCGCACCGCCATCTTGTTGTTGATGTGACGGTTACAAGTGCTCGCACGAACACCAACGTTCCTCGTATAGGTGCTCGCCTTCCACTCCCTGGCAGCCTTGCATTGGGAGCTCAGCAAGGCAAACTTGATGCGGACCTCCGCACTTCCGCTTTGCTTGGCACGCCTTCGGTTCAGTCGGTCCATGACTACTACCCCTTCGCCATGGAGGATGGGGGCCGGTTGGCGCCGATGGCGGCTGAGTTGGTCGATCGCTTGGCTATTTTGGTGGCTGTACGTCGCTTCCCTGGCATGGGGGCCGCTGACTCTCGTTCCTTGCGCTCTGACAGTTATGTCCGTATGCAGCATTTTGTTCGTCGATCTACTTCTCTTCCGTTTCGGCGTTTTTTGGGGGATGTGCGACGAGAATTCATGCAACGTCTTTCTGCTGCTCTTCATGGCACTCTGGGTTCTTATCTCCGCGACGCTTTTCAGGAAGGCAGTGCTGATGCTGTGGCATGCCTTCCTGTTCCTCGGGCTCGATGCGGTCGATGTTCCAAAAATGTACAGGTAATTCGTTGTGCATTGATTATATAGGCCACTAATTCATGGACGCATTGATTATATGGGCCACTAATTCATGGACGCATTGATTATATGGGGCAGTAATTCATGGACGCATTGATTATATGGGGCAGTAATTCATGGACGCATTGATTATATAGGCCACTAATTCATGGACGCATTGATTAAGTGGGGCACTAATTCATGGACGCATTGATTAAATGGGCCACTAATTCATGGACGCATTGATTAAATGGGGCACTAATTCGTGGACGCATTGATTAAATTGAGCACTAATTCATGGACGCATTGATGCGGATGATGCGGCGGACGCATCATGATGCAATGAATACATCGATGTTTGATGCGGAGGCTTATCCCCGAGACTACTCGGGTTCGGACTCGGTCTCGTGGGTCCGGACCCTAGAATCATATGTAATCGCGGGATCCGGACCCTAGAATCACATGTAATCGCTGGATCCGAACCCTAGAATCACAGGTAATCGCTGAATCCGAGCCCTAGGTTCGGTAGGTAATCGCGGGATCCGAACCCAAGAATCACAGGTAATCGTTGGATCCGAAACCAGTTATTGTAAGTATTCGTTGGATCCGGTACCAGTTATTGTAAGTATTCGTACTATCCGGTATCAGTTATTGTAAGTAATCGTTGGATCCGGTATTCATCGTACTTTAATGGATCCGCGGTAATCGCGAGTACCTCATCCTCGCAAAACGATGTGGAATCGCGATACCCAATCAGTACTCACGATTCCGAGTATCTCACGATTCTGTGGTGGCCCGAAGTGACACGCTGTTTTTTGGGGAGGTATTTGGCAATGCAAATCTGCTGAGGTGTATGTCTAGGATTGGTTCAATAGCCCTGATTGTTATCATTCCGTAGCATTGAATCGATTGTAGCCGACCCAAGGGCATGTTAAACGTTGCGTACGCGCTTGAAATCCACCATAATCTGCCCGTCCACATCCAACTCCTATCATAATTAGCAACAATGGCTGGGCAAGCGGGAAGTAGTAGACCGTCTAGATCAGGGAAGAGCTTGTCATCGACGGCTATCCAACGTAGAGAAGAGGAGCTTGTTGGGAATTCAGATAGGGTGTTCAGGATACCTTAGTCAAAATCTACTGTATGGGATCTAAGCATGAGCAGGCGCATAGAACTAGTAGAGATGTAAAAATTGAATGTGCAGTACAAAATTCCCCCAAAATGCGCAATTCGTATCAATCTGCATGAGTACTTCGAGTACTTGTTGGAATCGCGAACCCAACGAATCCAACGGAACCAAAATTTTAAAAGTACTCATGTACTCGGTTCCGGAACCGAAAACACAGGTACTCGCGGGATCCGAACCTTAGAATCACAGGTAATCGCTGGATCCGGACCCTAGAATCACAGGTAATCGCGGGATCCGGACCCTAGAATCACAGGTAATCTAAGGCTAGGGATCAAGTGAGTTTTGTCGATGTTGATGGTAATGATATTTCGCAACGTCGATGTTGATGGTATTGATATCTTGGATTGTCGATGTTGATGGCGTTGATAGTTTGATATGCTGACATCGATGTTAATTTAAGCCGATATTATCGCCGATGTATCGATATTTGGGACGATATATCGATGCATCGGGCTTAAATAATCAATATTTTACAATTGTTTTGATAATTGATGGCATTGATGCGAGCAGTACTGCCATCGTGTCGATGTCGATGTCGCAACCTATCACATCGATGGCACTATCACCAAGTGATGATGATACTATCGACGATGCATCGATGTGTGACGAGTACAGTCCTGCAACAGTACATTGCAGGACATTGTACAGGTACTCGTTACGGATTCCAATTCGTGCTTTTCCACAGGACGGACGTATACTCGTGGGTACGTCGCTACTGCAATATTGTAATGGTGCTGATGCTACAGTACGACCAGTACCTCCCGGTACGTACAGATATGCATA
>JAPMLY010000373.1:195000-235642 GCA_026401115.1 Tetraselmis chui | reverse complement strand
GAGTTGAGCTTGTGTGGGACGGCGTGGAATTTCGTCCGGGGAAACATCCGCCGCGGCAGATTTAAAGGGAGGAAGATGGGGGCGTTGTGGCGTGGAGGGTGCCGGGCGTGTGGGAAGGGAGGATATAGCGTCTGGGTCGGAATGTTGCATTTTACCGCCGGTCTAGGGGAGCATGAGGGAGTCTTCAGCCAGTAGGGCGGCGTATTCTTCTGCAATTTGTTGGCGTGAAGAGGGGGAAGTTGAACGGAGGGCAAGCCGGACGGAGACCACGCGCTACCCGTAGTCTTCCGTGTCAGGTGAGTTGGCCTTGGAATCTAGGGGTGGCGCTTAGCAGGTCGTCATGTCTATCACATGGCTTCACTTGGGGCGTTGTTGTGTGGGTGGTCCTCCTCCATAACGGTAGGTGGTCTAGCGGTTTGGAATTGGCTGCTAAGTAGGCGTCGGGCTGGTCGGTCGTGTCACCTGCCCGAGCGGGATCGTGGGGTTGAGGCGAGCTATTAGTAGGGTCCGTCTCCGGGCTAGGGTGGGTAGTGGATTTTAGGCGCATGAGCATGTCTATGGCACGCGTTAGGTTTGACGAGCGGTCGACATGTATGAATAGTTTGGCCGAGCCCCCAAGAAGGCTCGAGCCGTGAGCGTGAAGGGTCACCGAGGTAAAAACAATGTTGTGCCGGTCCACGATATGGTTGTGTCGAGTAGGGCATGTCTTCTTTTGGGACGGAAGGCCGCCGGAGGCCCACGTAGTATGAGTAACGGGGGTAGGCAAGTGATCGGTGTGGTGGAGGTCTGCTCGGGGGTGGGGAATAGGCTTGGGATTTAAGATTTCTCCCTCCTCTAGCGGGGGTTTCGGGACGCGGTATATACGTAGCAGCCGGGGGTTGATCGGGTCGGACGTAAGGTGGATGGTAGTCTTCTTGAGGGTGGCGGCATGGAGGAGATAGAGGGGGGAGTGGGGACCGCTTTGCGGGTGTCCTTGAAGGTAGCGTCCGCTTCGCCCATAGCGATGGCGCCGACTCCATCAGGTCCGTCGTTAGTAAGTTATGTCACTGTCGGATACTTAGAGACGTTTATTCCCGCCGCTGTTAGGCAAGAGTAGAGGGTGTGTATGCATGTTCGGCCTCGACCGGTATTCCGGTGGTAGTTGATAGAATCGGTCACCGCATTGGCCATTTGGTCGGCCGGGGGTAGGATGTAGTCGGAAAAGTCCGACTTTTCCAACATACTGCAGTCTAGGCCTCAACGGTAGAACTGTCGTAGAACAATAGGGTTGTAGTCGGTCTGTGTGTTGTGGAGGGGGCAAGGCCACCCACGGTGAGGTGGGCGAACATGCCCCCATAGGTAGGGCCATGATGGTGTCCTTGAGGGCGTCGATCATGCAGTGCGCGTACTATGCTGACACGAGCTCCAAACGGGATTTTGGGCTGGGTCGGCGTGGCTTGTAGATGTCCCTTAGCTCTAGGGCCTAGAGTTGGGTCTCGCGGGGGGGTAGACGACTGGGCTTAGGTAGGGAGGAGTGTCCGTGGCTTTGTACTCCTTCCATGCCTCGTAAGTGGCTGCAAACACTGTGTTTTCGACGTTTGGGAGTTGTCGTGTATAGCCGTCGTCCCATAGATAGGAAAGGACGGAGTGAAGGAGTTCCTTGGCTTGATAGTTATTCAATCCCTACAGTCTCGGGCCCGAAATCTAGATGTGATGGCCGCCCTTTTCGGCTTTGGTCAGGTGAGGGGCCCTCTCGATAGAAGGTTCGCATGGGATGTCTTCGTGGTCGGTGAGGACTCGGGTGTGGTCGTGGGAGTGGTTTTGCCGGTGTAGGAGCTCCTTTGCGACCTCCCGGCGGTTAAGGCGAATTAGGGCTGTGCCGGTGGTGAGCTAAGGGAAGTCATCCGATCATCGGCATTAGGATGCAACGGACTTTCCATTCGCAGTTGCACCTGAAGCACCTCAAGCGGGTGCCACGCTACCTCAATGGCACACTATTCATGGGCATCACCTATGGCATGACGTCACACGATAATGCAGAAGACATCAAGGTGTTCTCATACTCAGACTAGGCAGCTGACACGACAACCATACGATCGCAGTCGGGGGAAGTGGTCATGCTTAGTGGTGGAGAAGTCAGGTGGACCTCCAAGCAACAAGAAGTGGTGGCTTTGTCAACCTCGTAAGTAGAATGCGTCGCAATGAGCCGTGTAATCGTGCATGATAAAGCGCGGTACACTTTCGGCAAGTGATGAAAGATGTCCACAAGCGCCAGCACGGTGCCACAACACTTGAGGAAGACAACGCGGGAGCAGTCAAGCTTGCCAACAACCCCATGGCTTCAAACAAGACAAAACACATCGACATCAAGCACCACTACATTCGGGAACTAGTGAATGCAAGGACGGTCGCATTCGTGTCAGTGGGCACTACATTCATGCTGGCACATGCCCTTGACGAAGGCACAACCGGAGCCGAAGCAGACGATGATTTTCAAGCGTTGCATGGGAGTGGCGCCAAGTGGAGATTAATGTGCTTGCATTACTACCAATGATCTAGAGTGGCTATTATAGTACATCATTGTCATACATGTACGTTCACGGTTGTGAACGTTATCAATGAATACGTTTAGTTAACCTAGTACATGTAAACAAGATGCAAGCAACAATGTGTCTTGCTGCTCGTTCGTTCTCATGTTACCATCACACAGCCCACGGCGCACACACTTGTCGACACACCTAACACCTCTCGGGCACCTCCTATAGGCAAGAGGGCAAGACATTGGACTGCATGTAGCGATATAGTTTTTGATCATTATCGCAGTTATAATAAATAGTTTCTTACAAGAAAAAGCAGTGGAGGCCACCAAGCAAAAAGAAGAAGAAAGGAAAAAACCTACACCCGAGGAACATGAAGGCATGCCACAGCGTCAGCACTGCCCTCCTGAAAAGCGTCGCGGAGATAGGAACCCGGAGTGCCATGAAGAGCATGAGAAAGACGTTGCATGAATTCACGTCGCACATCCCCCAAAAGACGCCGAAAAGGGACATAAGTAGTTCGACGAACGAAATGTTGCATACATACATAACTGTGAGAGCGCAAGGAGCGAGAGTCAACAGCACCAAAGCCGGGGAAGCGACGAACATCCACCAAAATAGCCAAGCGATCAACTAACTCAGCCGCCATCGGCGCCAACCGGCCCCCATCCTCCATGGCGAAGGGATAGTAGTCATGGATCGACTGAACCGAAGGCGTGCCAAGCAAAGCGGAAGTGCGGAGGTCCGCATCAAGTTTGCCATGTTGAGCTCCCAATGTAAGGCTGCCAGGGAGTGGGAGACGAGCACATGTACGAGGAACATTGGTCTTCGTGCGAGCACTTGTAACCGTCACATCAACAACAAGATGACGGTGCGGAGCCATGAAGTCTAACCAAACCATTATCGCAGTTCATGCTTCTGGAGTGATTACTACGATCAGAAATCATCGTCGTCACATGTAGTGTAGTTGTAGTGCACAACATGTACCAGTACGGGTATTCGCCACAAGTCGTTTCGTTCCGCCCGTGATATAAATGCCTAAATTGCTGTAGTCTGCAGGTACAGGTACCTGTACATGTAGGGTTGAGGATGTGCTGATCGTAGCAGGTGACAGAGATGATCGCGCGATTATCGTACACTCCATGATTTTGTCCTCCGAATAGCCTGCGGAATGCACCCGACATAGACCGCCGTCCTGCTGATGCCGAGGGTTGTTGCAGCCATCATCAATGTCGGGCGGCGGATTTGATTGATGATTGATGACGTTGATGCCGCGGCGAGCGCGATGATGGGGTCTTTCGTACGACGCGCAGTGCTCGAAGACGAGTGGAATTGCGAATCGCTCTCGCATCAAGCACCCCCGCTTCGCGCCAATTCCCGCTCCTATTCCAGCGGAGCTCTTCCAACCTCAAGTACTTCCCGTACTATTCACAAGCACCGATAGGAGCAGTGGCAATGGCGCTCTCGATCGCGGCCGCTTCGCCGGTGCTGGCGCGCAGCCGCCCATCGGTGGCTCCCTCGACGCCCACCGCCCGCACCGTCGCCCTCTCCCGCCCTTTCCGCGCGGTCAGGTACGAGAGCACCGCCCAATTCCCCCACTGCAGCACCATGCGATCGCCGTCTATTAGCTTTCGTGCTATCATCCATCGCTCGCCATCCAATCCATGAACCCGTAGTGCCACCGGTGCAGTCACACTTACACCCGGTGTCTATTTGAAAGCCGACATCGACGTCCATAGATTGATACGGCACACAGCGGCACCGTCCTATATCCCTCTCCTCCCATCAAGCGCAATAGCGTTCATCTCGCCCAGCCGCGTTTGGTTGAGGAGGACTCATAGAGTCCAATTCGTTGCGTGAATCGTCCCGTGCCGAGAGCAATCTGTCTCATCGTTCTCCGCTGTTTCCCTTTGCAACCTTTTCCGAAACTCGACTCTCCCAAAATGAGCCGACTGACGTCCGTGGCATATCACGTTGACCGCAGGTCGCTGCATCCAGGGAAGGGGCTCACCAAGTCCAGCGTCAGTCTTCGTCGTCAGGCACACAGGAGCGTCGTGAAAGTGCGACCCGCTCCTGCTCTGCCACCGCCACCCAACATGGCTTGCGCGCCCATCATGAGACGCGCACTATTGAAATACCGCCTTCCTGTGTATGCAGGTCTCTGCGTCTTCCTCATCTGCGCCTGTTGCGGCTGCCGCGGAAGCCGTCCCCGCCCCAGCCTGGCAGGTAAGGCTTCCCTGTAAAGCTTATATGATTCCACACCCATATGACATCGATGCATAATGGAGCCCATATGTGAAAGCAACACGACAGCGCGGGTGGGAAGAGGGATTGGCTGGATGACGTGTAGAGTGAGGAGGAGATTGGGAGGGTGAGAGTCGGTCAGTCCATGAGTGCGTTCGAAGCAAGCTTGGCCATCAACGGCGAGGAGGGTCGTCAGCATTGCCACTGATTACGTTTCCTCGCTCACCAATCGCCCTTTTCTTTGTCGTAGGGAGCCAAATTGAAGGCTGCTGCTATTTCTATCGGCGTGGGCCTCGTCATCCGCTTCCTCATCCCCATTCCCACCGGCCTTGACGCACAGGTGAGGCCTTTGATGCATGACTCGCGGTGGGACGTGATATTGATGTGAATGGGCAGGTGGGAGCTTTCAGAGTGTTCCTCCCTATCCACAGCATCGCAGCTCCCTTTCTTACGCGCCTCTGTCAATCTATCATCAGGCCTGGTCGCTCTTCTCCATCTTCGTGGCCACCATTGTCGGACTGGTTGCGGAGCCTCTCCCCACAGGTGACTCAGAACGGCCACGTTCTGCCATTTCCCCTTCTCGCCACCCACATGCCCTCTTTACCATCCTCCCTCTTTCTTTTCCTCATTCACAACAGCTACTGCTGCTGGGGCTGCTGCCAGGCGCGTGGGCGATGTTGGGTGTCACCTGCGCCATCGTCACAAAGACGCTCACCTTTAATCAGGCCTTTGCCGCGTTTTGCAATGAAGTCATTTGGCTCATCGTCGCCTCATTCTTCTTCGCGCGCGGGCTGGAGAAGACGGTTGGTCCACCCTCCCTTTCTGCTCAGTCGCCAGATACACACTCTCTGCCACTGAGAAGAGTATGTCCGAGTGACACCCCATCGTGGGACGTCATAATTGTGTCTTCCCGCAGGTTTTTTTATTTAATAATGATAACTAAATCCCTTGTTTTACTTCTTATAGAAGCAATTGTTTCTGATCATTATTACCGATTTGATTGGCTATGTATGTTCTCCCAGCTCTCTCTCTCTCTCTCTCTCTCTCTCTCTCTCTCTCTCTCTCTCTCTCTCTCTCTCTCTCTCTCTCTCAAAGAGGCGCCCTACTAATGCAAGGTTAACGTGGGGCATTGCACGACCTATCCATCTGCTGACGGACTCTGATGATAGGTCACAACACTGTCATATTGATGATATTACTAGTCACAATGCCCAAGATGACCCAGCCACTAATCCTCGTGCGCTCTGTCATCTGACTAGCATTTCAACATCATTCACTTATTTTCGATTAAATATCACCGTTGCATGTTTCAGAGGTAAAGAGGTACTAAAACGGAAGAGAAATAGGGTTGGGACAAGGAGGACAGCACGGGATTCTCAGGATTGTTGCTTTGGTGCTGTGGTGTGGCGTGCAGGGGCTGGGCAACCGTGTGGCTCAGCTGTTTGTCAAGGTGTTGGGTAAGTCCACGCTGGGGCTGGCGTACGGGCTGGGGATGGCGGAGGTGCTCATCTCGCCCGCAATGCCTTCCACCTCGGCGCGCTCCGGCGGCATTTTCATGCCCATCATCAAGTCGCTCGCCGAGGCGTCCGGCTCCCTTCCGGGCAAGACCGCCAACAGGCTGGGCTCCTTCCTGATCGTGAGCCAGATGCAGGTGTCCAACAGCCCAATGTTCCTCACCGCCGCGGCGCAGAACCTGCTGTGCCTCAAGCTCGCCGCCGAGATGGGTGTCACCATCCCCAACGCCTGGATGACCTGGTTCATCGGCGCCTCCGTCCCCTCCCTCCTCATGGTCATCCTCACCCCACTCCTCGCTTACAAGCTCATCCCGCCCGAACTCAAGGTCCGCGCCCATCGCACGTGCACCCCCACAACAACCTTCCCCAACACACACACACACAGACACACATACTTCATCATCCGCGCCTACTTCAGTCTTCGAGCACTCCCCTTCCTTTTAAGTATTGTCGCCTATTTCAGATCCAAGCCCCACAAACTGCAATACCTCTATCCTGTGAGCAGCTCCTGCACACCCCCGTATTCCTCCTCCCCATTGCACGTAGAATCATTGTCAGAGGCTGGAAACGTAGAAGCTGGACTGGGCGGTGCCTCTCTTCTCCCATCCAACACGACAGCTCACTCCTGTTCGCGCCACCCTTTGCCGTCTCCACAACACCCCATCCCTTCGCACCATTTGCCAGAGAGACCGGTGAGGGAGGTGGCAGAGTACCTCCCTCACCCCCACCCGTCCAACACCACACTCCCAATACCTCCCCCTCTATTCTTAAAATGGGCTCCCATATAAGCCATCCTAAAACGGTCGAGGAAGGATAGTGCGGAGGGAAAGGGGCGGTTGCTGCGTGATCCCCTACTAGTAGCATTGCACCACGTCAGCGCTTTTCTCTTTCCCAACAACGATGCAACTTTTGGGGGCGGGTGGATAGATTAATTGGGGGGGGGGGGGGGGGTGAGTGAGTGAGTTGTTTTCTCTCTTCCCTTATCATCTGCTCGCTTCCGATGTGCAGGACACGCCCGAGGCGCCCGCGCAGGCTGAGAAGGCGTTGGCAGAGATGGGTCCAATGAGCACCAACGAGAAGATTATGGCCGGCACGATGTTGGGCGCGGTTGGGTTGTGGGTGGGCGGGGCCGCGATCGGCGTGGCGCCCGTGACGGCTGCGTTGCTTGGCCTCGGCGTGCTCCTCTTCACCGGTGTCCTCACGTGGTCGGACTGCCTCACCAACACCTCCGCCTGGGACACCCTCACGTGGTTTGCCATCCTTGTCAGTATGAGCGGGCAGCTGAACGCGATGGGCGTCATCGGCTGCTTTGCGGATGCCGCCGGCACCATGCTGCAATCGATGTCGATGGGCTGGCCCGCAGTCTTCGCTATCCTCCACCTCATCTACTTCCTCATCCACTACGCCTTCGCCAGCCAAACCGCGCATGTGGGCGCACTCTTCTCCGCCTTCGCCGCCATGATGCTCGCCGCGGGTGTGCCGCCCGTCCTCGCCGTCCTCTCCCTCGGCTACAACACCAACCTCTTCGGCGTCATCGCGCACTACTCCTCTGGCCAGGCAGCCGTCTTCTGCGGCGCTGGCTACCTCGAACTCAAGGTGCACATTTTTTTTTTCACAGCCAGCAAACACACACGCACACACATGCACGCGCGCGCAAACACCCGCGCTCACGAGCACACCCACGAGCACACACACACACGCACACACACACACACACACACACACACACACACACACACACACACACACACGTGCGCGCGCGCACGCACACGCACGCTTCCGTATGCACACGTACTCAACAGACACGCACACACACACACACACACACACATACACATGCGTACGCATGCACACGCACTCAGCACACAGGTACACATGCACGCGTGCGCAAACACTCGCGCACACATGCACACACACGAGCACACACACACGCGCGCGCGTGATCAGGTACACACCCGCACACGTACACACACAGACACACACACACACACACACACAAACGTATACACACGTACGCATGCGTACGCACCAAGCAGACACGCTCAAACACACACATACGCACACACACACACACACACACACACACACACACACACACACACACACACACACACACACACACACACACGCACGCATATCTACACACACACGTATGCACGCACACGCACTCAACAGACAGACACGCACGGACACACATATAAACACACTCACTCACTCGCTTACTCACTCATTCACAAACACACGCGCACTCAAACACACACACACGCTCAGGCACACACGCACACACACACACACACACACACACACACACACACACGTATGCACGCACACGCACTCAACAGACAGACACACACGCACACACATACACACACACTCACTCGCTTACTCATTCACACACACCCACGCACACAGACACACACACACACACACACACACACACACACACACACGCACGCGCGCGCACTCATAGCACCCACACCCGCGCCAAACACACACACGCACACACACACACACGCACACCTGCAAGCGCAAACACACCGCCTCCCCCCTCTCCCCAGCGTTCCCGCCCTTGCAGTAATTGCCCATCCAGTAGTTTAGAGTGATGCAGACCAGCCTTTATTCTTTGTCTGTCATCTTTGCAGGATGTGTTCAGGATCGGAGCCATCTTCTCGATCTTTTACGCCGCGTTGTGGTCCACCGTGGGTATGGCGTGGTTCAAGGTTGTGGGACTCTTCTAGGCTGTGCTTTTTGCCCCTTGTATGACGCCCCCCCGCCGCCCCCCCCCCCCACACACACACAAACACATCGACACCAATTCACGGAATGAAAGCTTTTGAACATACGTTGTTTTCGTGGGGCTACAGCTCCACCCAGCGTCCCGAGCTGCAGGCCCAATCTTCCCCAGCCTCCTCCAGCAGTCCCCTGGATGGCGAGAATCCATCCACCCGATCCCTCCGTCCGCCTGTGTAATTGTCCCCGGAACATTTTACTGCGTTATCAAACGGCTCGCTTAATATCACTCAGCATGGTGCATTCCTCACCACTTTCTCCGCATTTGTCATTCACGGCGGACATTGCCACCTGCAAGCGCCTGAGACGAAGTCGACTGCTCTTTCTCGTGTTTTTCAAAACGGACAGTCCGGGGGTCGGATCCAAGCTGCGTGCGTGCACAATGACGAGACTGGAATTCATGGTATGCTTGTTTTGGATTGTGGTCACCAGCAGCTTTATACCAGCATAACTGAGTGATACACATCGTGTCAGCTTCGAGTAACTCTGACCGTCAACAGTCTTAGCAAATTATATTCCGGCCTCGCATGCAAGCCATTTTTTCAAGCCTTTATGATCAGCGCCAGTGGAAACCAGTTGTGATCGAAGCCGTGTTGACGGTGGCGCGAGTGACCTTCAATCTCTGCCATTGAGTTCTCCGTCGGCGATGGTGACGTGCGTTCCCTATGAAACGGACAATGGTAAAACGCCGCGAAGAAGTGTTATCTGCATAGCGGGGTTGGGTCCCTAATATAATTCACAAAGCGTGTGCATTGACCCTATGGTTTACTACTAGGCATTACGGTTCTCTACGGTTAAGACCTCGCATGTATCCGTCGTGGGGTATATTGCTATGCCTCTGTACTTGGTTTTCCTTCCTAGTCGGCCCGTCGGATGGTTGATGCCGAGAACAGCACAGGAGTGGTGGGTTGCCTATTGCTGACGCCACCGTTGTCCGTCCGTGGCAACCATATCCTAAAACTCCGCTCGAACACTCCCTCCCCATCCCACAACGTAAAATTGCAGCAAACTATCTATTTGGTTATTGGAATCTTTATCATTTGCTATTGATATTTTGCATGGTCGTTGCCCGCCTGCCTCTTAACCAAATCTAGCTGTCTAATGATACCCCCACCCCGGAATTGCGCAATGACGACGGGCGCATGAGGGCGCAGACGAGGAGCAAGTAGTTGATTGCAATATTATCGACATGTGTAACCACCGAATCTCTTCGGTTGAAAGGTGCACAACTATTCAGTATTCAAATTGGAGCAGGTTTGTCATGTGAAGAAGCGGTATTCAGTAAAAAGTAAAGAAATACATCGTTTAGCGTCTTGATTTGTTGCATCTACGGAATGCCGTCATCCCACATCATCCTTATTTTCGCTCTCCGGCCGCTTGCGATTCTTGTCATCTATTGGCTCGAGTTGTGCGGGTGTCTTCGAGTCGGTGGGTGTTGACATGTCGGATGAGGCGAAGGGAACCATATTTGCGGACCAATTGGTCCGTTGTGGCGGAGATCGATGTTCAAGTCCAAACGACTTTAGCTAAGTTGGTGATGGTCCTTGGGGGGATTATTCCCGAGATCCGCGTCAAACTTATTAAAGTTGGCGTCCAGGCACTCGCAGATCCTGCCCTGCTCGTGCAACTCCCCAGCGGCAACGATGGTCTCATTGCATATGTGATTGTCATACATATCTATTCCATGGCATCCGAGTCTCGGAGCTTACCCTAGAAGCCGTGGTTTCCGGTTTGTTCGACGTTTCTAGCTATCCCTCTCCATTGGGAGCTCTTCGACGCGACGAGAAAAGCACTCGAAAATGATATATAATATATGTACTAGCTGCCGCGGGCTAATGTCTATGGGTTGTCGCAACTATGCCATTTAAATAGCTTACTGCTAGTTGGGGCTAGAACATTTTCGCATGTTTCGTCCTCTCCGGAAAAAAGTGATACGCAGTAGGTGCTTTACTCCCCCCCGGGAGGTGTTGTGATTTGTGAGAGCATGGGTGTGTTACGGGGTAGGCTCCTTTAGATTAATGGTGGTTCAGCCGGATAGTCGTGGGGTTTATTATCATGTATAACTGTTGTAAGTAATACCGCATACGTATTAGTTGCAGATAGCTACTGTAAGCTACTCTAGATATGATTAGTACATGTCTAGATCGGACATACCGATAAACTGTTTGACTCGGTACAGAGCTGTCGCTAGGCTACAACTCTCACACTTCTGTTGTCCCGACACCACGCCTGTAGGCTGGTTGTCGCCTTAACTGTTCCGTTTGCGGGACTGTGACTGTAACTACGTTTGCGTACGTTATCTTCCACACTAACTGTGTTTGCATGGTTCAATAGGTTATGGGCCCCCGCCTCACGTCACTCACGCGCGACAACCTGGTTCGGCGAGCTGCGATCGACAGCTCTCCCGCAGAAGGCAAGTTTCTATAGACACCTAGTACTTTCAACTTGTAGTCGGCGGTATCGCCAGTATAAACTGCGATTTTAAAACCCGCCACCACCCTCTTAAGCCAGCCACCCGCCGGAGATAGCCAGCCACCCACACCGACGCACTCGTCGTGTGTGGACAGGGTGCACACAGGTCCAAGCTGGAGAACGGGGGGGTGCACTGTCGGGTGAATACGCATCCACAGGTTGCACGCTAGCCGTAGCTTACCTTTTTTATTTTCATATTAGCTTACCGACTAGGCCATCAGCGCAGCGCTCCACCTGTCCTGGCCTTGGCCTCGACTTGTGCCCCACACTGGGTGGAGGATACAGAAAAGGTGCTCTGAGACACCCCGGGGCTACAGGCCGAGGGGTCGGCGGGCATCAGGCCGTCTCTTTGCATACCGCTGTTAGGCACGAGTCCGGCTAGCGGTTTTTACCGCTGCCTGTTTTTTCTTCCAGCTCTTTCTTTTTTGCCCTCTGTCGAAATGGCGCAAAAAAACCCGCATGTTTCACCTGTTGGTTCCCCTGAGTCAGGCTCTCACCAGAGCAACCTCGATCACCCCCCAGATACTCTCGCGCTGCTCGTTGCGCAAGTAGCGAGCTTAACAGCTCGTTTCGACTCGCAGTCGGCCGAGGGTGCTGTTGCTGCTGCGGGTGCTAATCCGCACCCCCCTGTAGCTCAGCGCCGCCACGATGCCCAACTCGAACCCGTCCGGGACAGCCACGACGGCCACACCCTCCACCTGCTTGAACATCCCCAGCCTGGTTTCATCACCCCGGACGCAGAAACACTCTTTCCTGCTGCAGCCCCTGTTGGCGACCCCACAGTCGCACAGCGCCGCCACGATGCGCCCCGCGAGCCCGCACGTGCCGATGCGCACTACGACCCCTCGCGTCACGCCACCCGGGTTGATCACCTCCCACCACCTCCCCCCTTCCACCACGCCGGATATGCCCCTCACCACCCCGGCCCCCATTTCACGGAGGCGCCCTCTCATCTCATCCCCCCCTACCGTGACCACCGTGACCACCCGCACTCGTACGGCCCTCCGCGTCCCATGGCCGGCCGCTCTCCCTTTCCCGGTGGACCACCTCCTCCCTTTCATGGCCGGCACTCTCCCCCACTCCAACATGGCGACCCCACCCCCCGGGGCCGTCGTCGCCCCACTATTGACCCAGTGGTCATAAACCGGGCGGCACACGAAGCCCCCGGCTTCGACAAGGACGCCCTCAACCGGTCCATGAAGATGTCGGTCCCCGTCATGTGCCCGACCACGGACTTCAAGCAATGGAAGAGGACCTTCCTTAATTTCCTCTCCATCAAGGCCGCATACCTCATTCCTCAGCTGGCCATCCGCGATTCCGGCGTCTGGCTCGACGAACAGGCGCAACACTACGCCTACACGCTGCTTCTCCATGCAGCCAGCGCGAATAAGCGTGCTGACCAAGCCATGAAATGCGTTTCTCCAGCACGCCCTGACTGCGCCGCTGCCGCGTGGGACATCCTTTGTGAACGCCTCGACTGTCGGTCTTTTGCTCGCTCCTTGTCCCTCTTAGACAACCTGACGGTCAGACAGCGCCCCGGTCAGTCACTCAGTGACTATGTCCACTACATGCGCCAGACCTTTGACGAGTACAACGACACATGCCAGTTGGTTGATGGCTCCGTTGCCATCCACCCCCACCACCTCGGTCTCCTCATGCTGCGCGGTATTTCCAGCAGCGGCCCACACGGTCAGGCGAAGCAATGCGTCATCAACGCCTTTGACACGGACTACATCATGTCGGCTGATGAAGTTATGGCCAGCATTCTCCACCTTGCGCACAACATGGAGGACGACCCTGCTCCGGACGCAACCGCTCCGGCCATATCACCTCCTCCCATCTCCGCGTTCGTCGCTGCGGGCCGCGGCTCGCACAGCGGTCGAGGCCCACCACACCGTAACCCTCGCGGCCATCGACCCAACAAGTGTGGCGTTTGTGGCAGCCTTCACCATCTCATGTCCGCGTGCACTGCCACGGATGACGCTATCCTTAAGTGGAATCTCGCCAAGCGTAGGCTGACAGTCCAGAAGTACGGCGCCGCCGACGGCACCCCCGCTGCTCATGCTGCGCTGCTGAGCGACGTCCCTGCCGACGTCCCTGCCGACGACGCCCCCGCCGATGACACCGACTGCCTACCCACCCTCGCGGACTGCGCTGATGACTACGCTGACGACGAGGTGAGTGTCCCATTCACCTCTGTGGCATTCTCCTCTTCCCTCGCCCCGGGTCGTAATTTGTCAAAGTTTTGGGTCGTTGATTCCGCCTGCTCGATTAACCTCATTGCGTTCCGAGATGACTTCGTGAAATTCACGCCCCCGTCCGCTCCCTCTCGCGTGGGCGGTGTCGGCGTTGACGTTAAGGGCAGTGGCTCTGTGCGAATTTCTGTCAGACTTGCCTCTGGCCAGCTCATTCACCGCACTGTGTATGCACTCTACACCCCTGACCTATCATCTCGTTCAGCACAGCGTATCGGCCGACTCCTTAGTGTGAGCTGGATGCAAACTCACAGCGGTTGTGAATTCATATTCCCCTCCAACTCTGACGCTGGTTTGCTTTTGGTACCCACAGGCATGGGTATGCTAGAACCGTCCGGAAACGGTCTCTACCTCCTTCCCCACCTGCAGGTCCTCCCTTCCAGTCCATCCGCACCGCCGGCACTTGACCCCTCCCCTCAGGTTGCCCTTACTGCCCAGTGTGATCCCGTCCTGTGGCACCGTCGATATGGCCACCTCAACATGCAAAGCCTTCAGGCCCAACATACTCACGGTGTCCCGACTAGCCCTGTGTTAACTAGCGCTGTAACCAAAGTTTCGTGCGACTCTTGTCTCCTTCACAAAGCCACAGCTGCACCACGCAACACAGCCGCTTGCGCGAAGCCATCCCACCCCCTCCTCAACCTGTCCGCTGACCTCTGGGGCCCGGTCAATGTCCCCTCCCCACATGGCCTCCGTTACTGCTTGCTCGTCATCGACCATCACACCAACTACATGTGGGTGCGGTTCCTTAAGTCTAAAGACGACGCATGTTCGGAATTGGAAACCATCCTCTTGGACATCAAACACCTGCATGCCCGCCATCACTCCCAGACGGGCGCGTTCGCACCGGTCCTCAAATTTGACTCAGACTCGGTGTTTGAAGCTGCTGTCACTCGCCAGATGTGCGCACACCTCGGCGTCGGGGTACAGTTCTCTGCCCCATACGCCCACCACATGCTCGGCAAGGCCGAACGTCCGTGGCGCACCATCCGGGACAATGCATCGGCGATGCTCCACAACATGGCCGTTCCCAACTCCATGTGGTCGTGCGCTGTCAGCACAGTTGTGTACCTTCGCAACCGCACGTACAGTCGCTCGGTCGGACCTAATGGGGGCGTCCCCCTCACACTCCTTACGTCGACAGTGCCCAACGCCTCCAAGTTCCGCGTCTTCGGCTGCGCCGTTTTCGCCAAGGTCCCCGACAAACAACGTCGGAAACTCAGTGAAAAAGCATTTCGCGGCGTCATGGTGGGCTATCCCCCTGACGCACCCGGGTATCGTGTCTACAATCCGGAAACACGTCGCATCACCACTTCCGTACATGTTGTCTTTCAGGAAGACACCCCAGGCTTCGACACACAACCCTCCGTCGACTCGGCCATCACCGACTCTTCGGACGACGTCCCCGCAGACTCACCCCTATCCCACCCCATTGACCTCACCTCACCCACACCCCTACCCCCCCCGCCAACCCCTCGCCATGCTCGGCTCCGCTCCCACCCCATTCGCTACGGCGATATGGTTGCCCACCTGTCCGACTACCCACCCACACTCGTCACGGCGTGTTGTGATCCTGAACAGGGCAAAGCTCAAGAGGACATCTTTGCGCACCCTCACGTCCCCAACCTTGTCACTGGTCCCCCACACACACCTGCCGGCACGTCCCCTACTGCCGTCGCCCTCCTCTCCGCCCGAGAATGTGTGGAACCAAAATCCTACCGAGATGCGCTGGACAGCGCCCAAGCCCCCCAGTGGCAAGCCGCTATGCAACAGGAGTATTCCTCCCTCATCAGCAACGGCACGTGGGACCTTGTGGACCTCCCCCCCGGCCGCATGGTCGTTAACAACATGTGGATATTTAAAGTCAAATCGGATACAGCCGGCGACGTCTCCCGCTTCAAAGCGCGGTTCGTCGCCAAGGGGTGCAGCCAACGCGCTGGACTGGACTACACGGAGACCTTCTCCCCGGTCATCCGCATGGCCAGCCTGCGTCTCTTCCTAACCATTGCAGCCGCCCGCGACCTTGAACTCTGCCAACTTGACATCGACACAGCGTTTCTCTACGCCCCCATCCGGGAGGATGTGTACATCCGCCAGCCCCTCGGCTTCACCGATGGAACGTCCAAGGTTTGTCACCTCAAGCATTGCCTCTACGGCCTTAAGCAGTCCCCCCGCGAGTTCAACATGCTACTTCGTGCGTGGCTCGTCGACCATGGATGGCAACAATGCGTCTCCGACCCGTGCATCTACATCTATCGCGCCGGCCACGTCTTCGCCATGATCGCCCTGTACGTCGATGACATTCCCGCGGCCTGCAATGATGCCACCTGGCTCACATCGTTCAAAGCCCAACTCGGAGCACGGTTCAAAATCAAGGACCTAGGCGACCTCTCCCAACTCCTCGGCATGCACATTACCCGCGATCGCTCCACGCGCACAATCTCGCTGGACCAGTCCAAGTACCTGCGCGACATCCTCGCCAAGTACGGCATGTCTGACTCTAAGCCGTCGTCCCTTCCGATGGACCCAGGTTTCCTCGCCGGCCTTGCACACTTGAACTCGCCTTCTCTCACAGGAGTGGCCAAGGACGTCTTCCCAAGCCTCATGGGCAGCCTTCAGTACGCCGCCGTTTGTACACGCCCCGATGTCTCCACGGCGTTGAGCATCCTCGGCTCTGCCCAAGCCTCGCCCACCGAGGCACACTTGCAAGCTCTGAAAAAGGTCCTCCGCTACCTCCATGGCACCATCAACATGCGCCTGACGTTGGGGGGGGGGCCTGGACCACAGCCTCCAACTCACAGGCTTTGCCGACGCTGACTGGGCCAACGACAGCAGCACCCGCAAGTCTCGCTCCGGCTATCTCTTCACCCTCGGACGCGGGCCAATCAGTTACAAGTCCAAACAACAGACTTGTGTGGCTCAATCCACGTGTGAAGCCGAGTACTACTCTGCGGCTGACGCCACCAAGGAGGGACTCCACCTCCGACAACTCCTGGGGGAAATCTTCGACTCCCCCATCACCGAAACCACCACCATCTGGGAGGACAACCAAAGCGCCATTGCATACTCCCAGAATGCCTTGGTCAGCGAGAAGACTAAACACATCGGCCTGAAGTGGCACTTTCTCAAAGACCACGTGGAGCAAGGGACCATCAAGTTGAGGTACCTCCCCACTGACCAGATGGTGGCTGACATGCTCACAAAACCCCTCCCATGACCTGCACTAGCACGACACCGAAGTGCGATCCTTGGAGGACAAGACCCAATGCAACGCTTCATCCCGTAGCTACCTTCAGGGGGAGTGTTGTAAGTAATACCGCATACGTATTAGTTGCAGATAGCTACTGTAAGCTACTCTAGATATGATTAGTACATGTCTAGATCGGACATACCGATAAACTGTTTGACTCGGTACAGAGCTGTCGCTAGGCTACAGCTCTCACACTTCTGTTGTCCCGACACCACGCCTGTAGGCTGGTTGTCGCCTTAACTGTTCCGTTTGCGGGACTGTGACTGTAACTACGTTTGCGTACGTTATCTTCCACACTAACTGTGTTTGCATGGTTCAATAATAACATGAGTAGTTTTGCAGCCCGTGTACCTTGTGTATGTGCCTATGTGGAGTTGGGCTATGATGTGGTTGGTTTCGAGACGTGATTTGGCACTTATTTTAGCTGGGGAGACTACATACGCTACTCGGAGGGGGTGCGGAGTCCCCCCGACATATTATACACACTTCATTCCTTTTGCAGTCACTGACTTTGGCGCCCTTAGGGATCACGCAACGGGACCACAATATTGACGGGGGGGGCCAAGCTGCCGCCTCTATTTTAGGGGATACATGCGGGCAAGTTTTTGGCGTCTTGGCGCCGATATCATTCTCTCGCCGTGTACATCCCTCATGCGTGTGGACAACGTCTTGCGCGGGTTGTGTACTATCGTGGATGGGATGGAGGGCCATGCTTCCTCATTATGCAACGCATGCAGCATCCACGGCTTTTATTGCCCGTGCCATGCATGGGTAGCAAGCGTCTTTGCGTGTTCCCACTCAACACGTATGGCACCGCTCTTCGCATTCATTTGCTGCTCGGCGTGCTACTTTCCCACCATTCTTGCGTGGTGCTTGCTCGTGTTTTGCGCACCTTATTGATTGGCCTATGGATATTGGATGGGATAGCCATGCCTTTAGGTTGCCTTGTCTTTGATTTCGTGCAACTTTTGTCACCCTTTCCCTCATCGTTTTTCTTCGTTATTATCATCTCGAAGCGTAAATTATTAAGGCCGCTCCGACAAGATAATATGTTGTTTTAGGTACCAAATTCTTGGAAAAAGCGAGGAGGGGGGTATTCTGTATTTGTGTTTCAGCTCTATATGTGAGTACATGAGCAGTACATTATCCCAATTTTAGGGTTTAAGGTATATGTTTAGGGTAACCCTAAGCCCTACATCCAATACCGACTGTGAGGAGGAGTTAAAGATACTCGATATAGAGGCAGCCGTGCACTATAGCGCACAACTTGGTCAACTGCATGGCGCTTTAACCGTCGGCAGCTCAACAAGATCATAGCACTTTCGATAGGTGCATGGGCGTTGGCTAGGGCCATCGTATGGTTGGGATTATGTGATGGTGCATGTATCATGGACTTATGGTCATGGTTGCAAAATGCTCCCCACCATCCCTCCATTTCACGTCTGCATTTGGCATGCTTCACCCGTATGCACACAACAATACATTTTTTCAATAGAAAGAATTGTGGCAATGACCTTTTAAAACAACAATCCGCTCCGAAAGTGTGGTAGGGCTTTAGTCCTCCGTGAGAGGTTCTGGCAAAGTAGGATTTAGGTGTGGGGTTAAATGGGTGTGGAAGGTTGGAAACGATGGCGAAGTAGTTGTTAGTATGTGGCGAAGGATTTGATGCGTTAGCTGCGGAGCGGTTGGTGTGGCCATTGGATAGAGTGATAGAGTGCATGTGCAGGCGGGATATGATACGGTTAGTGTCGCGGGCTGGGCTTTGGGAGGGTTTGTTAGGTGGGTCAGTTCTAGGGGTAATGAGTGAAGTGATGTTGGTGTGGGTGAGGGTGTGGGTGTGTAGTCGCAGCTCATGACGACATGTATGATTTCCACATGTGTGCTAGGCTAGTGTGAGCGGAGTGCATTTGCGAGGGGGTGTATTTTTTTATGATGAGGCGGTGGGTATCCTTATGGTTAATATCTGTGCAATATTTCCATTCTCCTATCCAAAAACCTACGAATAGAGGAGTATCGGCGGCGTGGGGAGGTACGGCCTACATGGCGGGGCTCAAGTAGTCTAATAAAAACAGGTTTGTGGGCTGGGGGTCTAAGTTGTATTGGCAAAATATCCTATAGCATGACTGAGGGGCAGCGGATCTGGGAGAAGTGGTCGAGGCCGTCGTCATCATCTACTCTTCGAGTGATCATTGGACTGTGTTGGATAGAGAGTGTATATAGTTGAGGGAGTGGTTCGCTGAATATGTCAACTGTGAATGCTTGAATGGGTCTGTTACCGAAGTCGGCGATGTTGGTCTCCTAACGTCCCCCGTTTGCTTGTTCTAGTAGAGTGAGTAGGAGTTGAAGCGCGCTCTTGTGGCGGTACTGTCGAATGCCTTGCACTGAGGGGCAGTTGCTCTCCATGTGGCCATTGCCGATGAACAAACCGCGCATTGGGCATTTGAGTGTTTTGTTCTAGGGGAGGAGGCGGTTGTTGTGAATGCCCCACATAATTTCATCTTGTGTAATATTTGAATGGATGTAAGGGAGGGGTATCGTCTATGGTAGGTGAAATCTGCGCCATTTCGTTTGGCCGTGGCGAGGAGGTCGCCATGTTTGGTTAAGTGGTGAAGAGGAATGATAGTAGAGGCTAAACTGTATTTTCGTGCATTCGATTTGATACTGGTGTAGAGCAGGGTTTTAGGAGGGTTACGTTCGTGAGGTTGAGAAGTGTAAAGCCATGTCCAATGGCGATGTCCATTGTCGTAGATATGTGTGGGCACCACTAAAGTATATTGTGTCAGGGGGCTGGCCGTCGGCAACAATGTTTACAAAGTGATAAGCTTGGTCGTTACCCATATTGTTGTTGTGCGCCTTTATTTTTCCAAGGTGTGTGGTGAGGCCTCTTGTGATGTGGGCTTATAGTGTTGATATGATAGAGGCGAATATTTCTCCCTTAGGGTGTTATTGCATGTTGTGGGGGCTGCGGATGTATTTATGGATAAGTCGAAGGGAGCACGCGTTGTCGGGCATGAGGGCATGGTGCCCTAGTTTGAGTTCGAGGTTTATGGCTGCGAGTTCGGCCATGTTATTGGTATGTGTTGGTGGTGTAGAGGTGACTAATATTTGGAGGGAGGTGTGCAAGGATGAGAGAGTATCTCCGGTCCGTAGGGGGGCGGAGAACCTTTTTTTTTGAGCCGCTTGTGTAGACAGAGGCTGTCCACCCGTGGGCAAGCTCACAATATCACATGGTAGGGGAAAATAGTAGTAGTGTCTGCGGTATGGGGGTGGATAGGCGAGGGGATGTACGTAAGATGCAGGGGAGTGGTACATGCCGGCGTTATGGAGATTGTCGCGCTGCGTTGGGAGGAGCAGCTAATACCTCGGGCGTGGTTGAGCACGGATCGAGACGGGACCGACGACGACCTGAGCGAGGGGGGTTTTCACCTGCCATTCCCCCCTTGCTCCGGCACGACCGGAGTCGCACAGGAGCCGAGGTCAGGCAAGTTCGTCTCGACCAGCTCAAGCTGAAAAGCCTTGTTGATCATCGACCCCGCAACGGCTGGAGCAGGCCGCGTATCGTGGAGACTAGCGACATTTCATATTTCATATTGTATCCGAAAAAAAGACGTATAGATAAAAAAAATTACCTGGATACGGGTATATTTTAGACGTTATCGTCACTGCCATTGGAGAGGTTGGGATTAGTGGTTAGTGGATTAGGGATTAGTGCCGGCGAGTGAGGGATGGAAAGGGGAGATGTGTATCGTAGATAGTTTAGAGTGTGTTATGGAGTGTTGTAAGGGGTGAGTATGAGGGGAGGGTATCATTGCGAGGGGCTTAGGTAGATGTTGACCTTTCAGGATATGCCAGAAGGCGTGGGGGTAGGGTTGCTAGTGTGTTGGTCTGGAGGGAGGAAAGTGTTCGCGTCCTCGGGAAGGGTGTTGAGGTGGTGGGTTTATGGGGGTTAGTGTATTTCAAGTGACGGTATGGTGTGATGTGTTCCCAGCGAGGGAGGATCAAGAGTATGGCGCTAGGGGAGTGAGTAGAGGTGGTGTGGGCGCTATTTATGGCGTGCTCCATGGTCCGGCGTATGCATTCGCGGTCATATCATGGGTTTGCGATATTGGTGCCTTGCCATGTGTGTGGGGCATTGTTGCCGCTGGAGGAATTAGCATCATCTTCGGGGAATAGTGAGTGGTATGTGTGGGGGTGTTGTGATTTGTTGAGGGGGTCGGAGTAGAGTTCGGTTTGTGTGTGGAGAGCGAGTCGGAGGGTGGTCAAGAGGTCTTCCATAATGGCCCAACGATTGCGTATGGCTGTGCATTTTGGCGGGTGAGTGGATTTCGGAGAGTGAGCCGACCATGATAACGAGGCGGTAAGCTCTTCGAATGTGCGGCAGGTGAGTTCGGGGTGGAAAATTTGGAAGAGGTGTATGATGTGGGGGCCTCAGAGTGTCGTGACTGCGCGACCGTTCATATTGCAAAGGATAGTCGTGTCAAGGACGTGAGGCGGGTGTGTAGATACAGAATTTGCATGTGGGAAGCATGTCAAGGTATGGGTTGATGGGGTCATGGTTGAAAGTGACGAGGAAAGACACCAATGGGGGTGGGTGGAGGGAGGATGGGAGAGGTAGCGGGGTTGAGTCCAATGCTTAAGGCAGTGAGTGATGTGGAGCCAAAGGGGGTCGTATTGATAGTTGGAGTTAGTGTCGTGTAGTTGGAGGCATGGTGCCCATTGGACGTCGTGGAGGGGGGTGAGGGCGTTTGCTTACCCGCGGTCGTGCTATTCACAACGCGAGGAGACTTAACATGGGATGGGATGGTAGTGGGAGTGGCGAGCAAAGTGTTGTAGGGGGTGGTGTGGTTGGAATGCAGGGTTTCGTAGCATTGTGTGCAATAGGAGGGGGAGTGGTAGGTTGGCATACCGAGGTGGTGGCATATGAGAGCAAGCGGAAACCGTTGTCTTATTGTTTTTGGATTTTGGATTCGGTGAGGCGTTCTGGTGCCCATTCGACCATGTATTGGGTTCGTCCATATTCTGAGTCTTTATGGTTGGAGAGGATGCGAGTGACGTTGAAAGGGGGGTAGGCTGAGTCCTAGGATGCGAGGTAGCCCGTGTCGATCTGTCTAATTGAGCAACATTCCATGCGGCGCTGGGGCGGGGGGGACGTGTACCGGAGGTGGGAGTTACAAAAGTGTGGCCAAGGTGGGGAAGGAGGAGGGGGAGCCAAGAGGGGTGTAAAGTGGTGAATGGGAGTGTATGCTTGGAGGTGTGGGGGGGAGTAGTAGTCGGTTGTGTATAGTGCTGTTGTGGTTCTTCCGTGAGGACGACAGCGAGGAGGCGAATGGGGACGGAGAGTAGGTCGCGGGCGCCTTATTTTCGAGCGAGGATGTGACTATGTACGACTTGAGCAGGGTAGAAGAGGAGGGGCACGGAAGAGGAGTTGTGGACATGTAATGATGGAGTTTTTAATGAGGGGTGAGTCGGGAGAGAAGGGACATGTGGGTGAGGCGGAGGGGTGTCATCGCAAAAGGCGTATTTGTAAGAGTGCGGGTCGGTGAAATGTGTGATATTGGCACGGAGTGATGCTAGGAGGATGTCGTTGTGTTGGTTGAAGTGGTTTCAGAGACTGGTGGCGATGAGATTGGTGATGGAGACGGCGAGGATATTGTGATACAATGCGTCGGCGTCGCGTTGTACGTGAACGTGGCAGTGGAGGCTGAATGATATTGTCCCGCGTGACATTATGGCCTCCACGGGCCACTGATGGTACTGGGCGGAGACCGTGTGGATGTGGGAGCGGGCCTTGTGACCTCGGTGCTATGGGGTGTCTTGATTGTGACATTTTAAAGACAATGAGCTGTGCCGCATATGCTTTGAGGGAAGGGAGACCGCAGGCGAGGTCCGTAGGCGGGTGGTGGAGGACGGTGCTGGGAAGATTGCGTACCCGGGACACGGCTGAGCGAAGTGCTTTGCAGATTTGTCCGTCTAGTAGGTCGAGTTGTGAGTCGACGAGTCCGAGTTAGAGGGTGAAGTGTTTGCCGATAAGAAGTACTCGAATGTGGGACGACAAGCAAGCACAGCTACCCAACGTTGAGAAGACCCTCTACACAGCGACAAATGAGGCGTGGAAGGAGTATGAAACCATGGACAATCCCCCTACCCCAGCCCAATAGTATGCCTCCCCGAGGCACACTCTTGCAGGCGTTCGAGCTACGAGACGTCTACAAGCTGCACCGCCCCAGCTCGGTCGCTCGACTCGAACCCATATCGGCGCAATTCCCACAATGCTTGATCGTCGCGCTCGAGGACACCCTACTAGCCTTCCCTACGGGGGACATGTTCGTTCACTTTAAGGTGGGGACTCGCCCCCCTCCGCAACAAGCGGACCGAATACATACCGACAATCAACAAGTTATTCTACCGTTGGGGCCTTGACTGCCGGGCTATCGAAACCTCCGGATTCACTAACTTTATGCTACCCCCGGCCGACGAGATGGCTGCAACGGTCACCGACTCCCTGAACTACCACCTCGGCACAGATCACGGTTCGACCACCCTCCACGCCCTCCTATCTTCACTCACTGCGGCAGGATTGGACGCCACCCAGCACCAAGCAGCGGCAACGCTCACCACTGCAATACCGGACGGAGCCGGGGCTATCGCTATGTGATCCGCGGACAAATACTTTCACGAACACCCGCAAGGTAGTCGTAAGTCTCGCCTCCCTTCCAGCCCTCCTTTACGCCACCACTCTCAGAAGAGTCCGAACCCATCTTGTGCCCGACCCGATCAACCCCCGGTTCTTGCGTATATACCGCGTCCCTAAAGCAGCTATAGAGGAAGGTGAAATCTTACCCCTCAAGCCCGTCCCGCACATCCAAGCTGCCCTCAACCGTACCGATCTGGCTGCCGACCTCGTCGGTGACAGCACTTGGACCACATGCGGTCTACCATCCCGAAAAAAGTAAGATCTGCGCGTCGCCACCACATCACGGAGCGTTACAAGATCATTTTCGCCTCTATCTCCCTGAACTCGCACGGGTCAAGCCTCATAGGAGGCTCGGCCAGACTCGCCACCCATGTTGACCGCTCGACCTACCTCGCCGAAGCTATCGACAGACTCCTACGACTATATGTCACACCTAGAGCACGAGCCTACGCCAACCCGACACACAGCTCCACCTCCCCAAGGGTCGCCAACGACGGTGATAAACCCAATCACACCCGCCCGGAGGACAATTTACGGGACAATCGACCTATGGATATGAAGGAGGACCGAGCAACGGCTGACGACCAGTATCCACACCACAAGAACCCCACCCCCGACACGACCCAATGGTAACAGCTACTCTCCTCCAAACGCCGCCCCCCCGAAGCCCCAACATACTCACATGCCACGGACGCTTGCGATCATCGTGTCCCCTCTTTTTGGCTCGCCCTCCGATCGGCCTTCCCTTCCTCCCGCCAGCACCTTGCAGAGGAAAACGTTGCCATGTTGGTTGAAGACCCTCTCTTGCAGCCTACTCCCGGCGGTATAATGCAACGTCCGGACCACGACTCCCGGCGCCCCCACTCGCCCCGTCAAGTTGCCTCCACCCCAAGCAGCCCAGGCCCCCTCCCTCCGAGAGCCCGAGTCCGCAGCAACGGACATTTCTCCGGACGACATCCCCCGCCGATCCACATCAGCCCACCCCCCCGTGACCACACACTCCGCCGGTGGCGCACTCTGATGAACATAAGCGCCTCGATCTTCCCCCCAAAAGGAAATGCCGACGGTGGGACGCCTTAGACTGCCTTAACCGTTCTCTCCAAGAGGCGTGTCAATAGTGGGTAAGGGAAGAGAGGGGGACTAGCAGGCGAGTCCCTTAGCATGGCAATCGGAGTTAGCGATAGAACAAACTGTAGGTTGATTATGTTTTCCGTGGCGATGGGGGATTCTGTCGATTTCACAACGGGACTTTACCGCTGAGGAGTATGTAATGCAGTGCATGTAATCGTCCGGCCCTCCCGGAATTCGATTACAATCCCATGTACGGTTTAACTGACTGAGTCCCTAGGAGTATCCAAAATAAGGGATGCCGGCCTAAATTTGGCAATCTAAGTCATGGATGGCATATGCAAGAAGGCCCTTAGACAACAACCGCACAACACGACATATGTGACGAGTACAGTCATACAACAATACATTATAGGACATTGTATAGGTACTTGTTACTAATTCCAATTCGTGCTTTCCATCGGACGGACGTACAACGTGGGTACGTCGCTACTGCAATATTAACAAGGGTTCTGATGCGTAGTGTACGACCAGTACCTCCCGGTACGTACTGATAAACACAATTAATCTAACTAGCAAGATGACGCGCCTAAGCGAGGTTTCCGATGCAGATTGAGCCGCGTCGTGATTCTCCATGCTAGTCGAGCCGCGTCGCTAGACTATTGACGGCGGTTGGAAAGCCCTAATGCTTGACACGTAAGCGAGTGTGAGCGGGCATAAGGTATCTGGGCGGAAAGCTATTTAAGCCCAGTGGAGTAGAGGGAGGTGACAGAACCATTTAACAATTCCTTTGTTCAATTACAATATAAACTGCTAAAGTATAAGAAGTGAGATATCCTCTCATCAACTCCCATCACTCTGACACTATCACTTTGACATCAAGCATCGACAGAATAGAATAGAACAAGTTTGTGCTAGCAGTTAGCTTTAGAAGGCTAACCGCCACAATATCGGTACATATTGTAAATCATTTTCATTTTCATTTTGATGTGTATTCTGCGCGACATTACCGTGAGGGGTGTTGCGAGAGTGTCAATGAGAGCTCATGTGGTGCGTTTGAGTTCTTGTTAGTGTTTGGTTAAGGAGAGGGCAATGTTGAGTTCGACTCCAAGGAACGGTAGGATTCGGATTGGTCGAGGGAGGGTATGCGGGAGTTTGAGCCGTGAAACGAGAGGTGTTGGGATAGGACGCGTGAGGCGAGGAGAAAACGGCTGGCAGACAGGGGAAAGTGCGTTCCCCTTGCTCCGGAGGGCGCATTTGATACAACACTTATTAAGTACACTCACGGTCATACCGGTGTATTCGCTGAGAGCGGACCGCTTTTTTAGTTAGAAACCCATGTAGGCGGGGGAAATTTGTGGCCGTGTTGAGGTCGTTAGCAAAACCGTGGCCATGGCATGTTACCGTAGGCTCGTTTGGGTCGGCGTTTGTCATCGGGGCTCCGGATTTAGGGTTTTTGTTTTTAGGGTTTCCCTTTAGGGTGCCTAGGTTAATATCAATGGATGTGGTGGGGCCGTAGGGAAAGGTAGTTGCTGGTGGAGACGTCACATACCTATTCACATGTCTCATAAACACATACCTGGAAGTTATTTTTTTGCTTACAAGAAGAACCAGATGAGCACGGACAGGGAAAGTGGGAGGGGAAACAAGAGGGCAAGAGTGACAAGAGGATCACGGAATCCAAAGCACAGCAAAAGGAAAGCACTACATTGTGCATAAACCTAGCAGATTATACTAAGGAAACTCTTAAGCCACGCCGAGAATGCAACACTTGGAGGCGACAAGCGGCGCCTCACGCGCCGCTCGAGGAAGCACGGGGACGCTTGCGGCCCATGGCGCGGGTGAAGAGCGCCGTGGCCGGAGAAGGCATCCCCGCCGAGGAAGAAGCGGCCTCCGTGCCGTCCGCAGCGGCGGACAAACCACGCAAGACGTTGTCCGCGTGAGCAACATGGACGGCGAGAGAGACCTTTCGACGCCAGGAGGCCAACAACTTGCCCACGTGCATCCCTTTAGATGCGGCTGCCTGCTTGGCTAGCTCCGTCAAGAAAGCCGTGGCGTGGCCGCCAAGAGTACCAAATTCCGTGACTGCAAAGGGAATGAAGCGGATGTCGGGGCGACTCCTCAACCCCTCCGAGTACTTCTCGAACTTGGTCTTCTCAGCACGGCGGAGAGCGACTTCGGGTGACGGGGGGCTAGACACGCCGAACAAACCGGAAACCACGGCATCAAGGGCAAGTTTTGAAGTACCTGGAAGTCCGCGTACATTATGTGGATGTCTTTACGTGGATTGCTCCGCCCCGTCAGTCCTGCCTCCCTCCAATTGTACCGGCGAGTACGGAAGATTTACGCCGTGTTCGACTCCTCGAGCAAATCGGCGAAAATACAACTTTGGCCCGATTATCATCGAAGAAAATATGTCGATGATGTCAGATTGATGGTACGAGGTAGCCTAAACAGGCGATATAAAACATGTTCAGTATTTTCATCTGCACTTGTCTGATTTCACAGGCTGGACGTCGATTCGGATCCCGATATGCCTACGTAGGATGAGGCGTGGCCCGGTAAAAGTGGTGCGCGGGGTCATATATCCTCACAAAACATCACACGACACAACTACGCGGAGTTCGGTGTTGTCCATGCACCCGCTGCTCTGTCTTCTCTCGTAGCACGCGGCAACAAGCACTGACACTTCCCTCTCCACCCGACCCCGTTACTAAGCACAGCAAGTTATTTTGCAACTGCAGCAGCGATATACGCTGTGGCGTTTCATGTTGAATATGCCGTCCGCCCAGTTTTCGTTTGCGACGATGCGAGTCCGGGCTCCGGGCGTCGAGTCACTTCGCTGCAGACAGTCTTCGAAACGCGTCCAGCTCCCGCGTGTCACCCGTGCAGGTACACGTAATCGCTATGAAAACTTAACGGGCTGTATGCACTGCCTTACCTGGGGTTTCCAACGCCTTTGATGCCCCTTACCGATTCGTTCCTTTGTCCCAGTACTCTACGTCGTCTGAAGTCACGTCGTATTGACGCTGATATTGCTGTGCGACCGACGATCTCGTATTCTCGTTACCTCGCAGAACACCGAAACCAAAACGGCTTCGACGATGTATCCGAGTTTCACGTCGCACGCCGGGCGATCTTGGCGACAGGGAGCATCCTCCTCACTGCCGGGTTTCAGCCCGTGCGACCTTTGCCGATTGCCTCCCCCGCAGTTCGAGTAAGTGCTCGTCTTGTCGTCGCTGCACTAGTTCACTATTACGCTGATGCCGGCGCTTCAAAATGAATTAGGCATAATTGCTATTACAATGCAAAGGATTCTCTGAGTCATCTTCACTCTTTTTGTCAATGTATCATAATAAACAACAATCGTTATTTCCTGATATATTAATTAAGAGACGCTTGATTGGTTCGATAATTCAGATTCTCAGATTCAGGAAACTCTCTTCATTCGATGGGACAGTCTGTGACACAGATATAAGGTATTTCTTATCGCTACGATTGTTCCCACATCAAACGCTGCAGGGAAACAGCAACGCGGCGCAGGCAGCCACTGTGTTAGGGAAGCCGGTGACAGACCCCAGACTCATCCTCCGCGACTCCCTCCCTTCAAGCGTGACCGTGTCCCAGGCGCTGCTCGACCTTGATCAGAGCTTACGGTCGATAGGCGGCTTGTCCGCGTCGCGACGCAGCGCGGCGGGTTCGCGCAGCATCGCACAGTCGAGCACGATGGCCGACGCCAAGCTGTCGCAAGTCGACCAAGGGGCGCTCCTCTCCTCCCTACGGGTAGCAAGCAATGCAATTAAAAGGGATGCCATTCTGGGAAGCATTCCAGCGTCTAACCGTACAGCGGCAAGTGCCCTTCTCGACGAGTTGTCGGAGCGAATGTCGCAATGGGAGTCCCAGGCCGGCGCAAGTTCCTCGTCAACACCCGCGACCACCGACCCCGCCATCATTTCGAGCCTCAAGAGCGACATGCTGAACATTTCTGGCCAGTTACAGTCCCTATTGGTGACTGACGTCCCGGTGCCTGCCGAGTACGCCTCGATGCCTCAGCTACGTGGGCGAGCGGTGGCCGAGATAAAGATAAAGGACGCCGACAGACCGGGAAAGGCGTTTGTTATGTCGGCGGTGCTCGATGGGGTGAACGCGCCCATCACTTCCGGAAATTTTGTCTACCTCGTTCGGAAGGGCTTCTACGACAACATGCCAATCCAGGTTAGGGCCATTTCCACGCTGTCCCAATGAATAGGGAATTGGTAAATTATAGTAGGACTCTACGCCTGCTTATGCCTACTCGGCTCGTACGGAGCCGACTACACGTCACTATGAATGCATTTCTGTGATTGAGAAATTGACGCCGCTTCTGTTGGGTCTGCTTGCATTTGTAGAGAGCGGATGGGTTTGTGGTTCAAACGGGTGAGCGGAAGGGTGGTGGCGAGTCCGGCGGCCCGACGCGCAACATTCCGATGGAGGTGCGGTACGAGGGCGAGGCGGAGGCGACGTACGGGTATACGAAGGAGGAGTTGGGGCTGATGAGGAAGCAAGTGGTTCTGCCGTTCAACGCGCTGGGCACTCTGGCGATGGCGCGGAAAGATATCGACGCCAACAGGTCGGAATACGTTTACCTGTCACTCCCAAATCTCGGCCCGGGGGCGCCAAAAAAAAAAAAAAAATGAAATAGTTTACTCGAGCACTGCGATCAAGGACATTGTATTCTTCTGATCGGGTCCCCGTACTCTTGTTTGTTTGTTTGTTTGTTGGTCTTTTTCCGTAATTCATTTTCTCCAAAGTCATTTCTTTGTTCTTTCGATATCGATGATCAACCCCTCTTCTTGTTTTGCTGTTTTTCCTCCACTGCTTTTTCTTGTAAGAAATTGAAAACGTATCTCTTCTTGTTTTCCTATTGGAATTGTTTTGTCTGTCTGTCCCTCCGATTACGAATTTGGTTACAAGAAGAATAAGATTATGATCTGTCCCTCCGCTTGCCTGTCGACCTACATTTGCATAATTAATTCTTAGTTTTTTTTTGGGTCATACGCGTAAGTTTGATTGTTTATCGAAAAAGTTTTTTTTACAATAAAAAGCAGTGGAGGCCACCAAGCAAAAAGAAGAAAGGAGGAAAATTCCTTAAGCCCGAGGAACAGGAAGGCATGCCACAGCGTCATCAGCACTGCCCTCCTGCAAAGCGTCGAGGAGAATATCGTTTTTTGATTGTTTATCCATACCTTACATCGATTTATTTCGTAATCCCGTTTTAATGTTTGGGTAGGTTTTGTTTTATTTACAAATTTCTTCATTTCTTCTTGGACAGTCATTCCTTCTTTGCTTGCCTGTTGTGATTCTACTTTTCCATCGACTTCCCCGCTCGTCCACTCGTCTATGGCTATGCTACTTTGCTTCATTGCTTATGTTTTTTCTTGATTTGTTGTTTCCTTTGGTATTTAATTGGTATCTGATACCCCTTTGTACATCCGCGCGCCTCCCGACCCCAACAGTGCCGACACCCAATTCTTTTTCCTCAACAAGGAGTCGGAGGTCACCCCCAGTGGCGCAAACGTCCTTGATGGCAACTATGCGGTATTTGGTTACGTGGTGGGAAATCCAGAGGTGCTGAACGATCTGCATGTCGGCGATGTCATCGAAAGTGTTCGCATCACGTACGGTGCTGACCGCTTCGTCGAAGGCTCTGCCTGAGGGGAGCGCAGCATGGTATGGTATCCACTGTATCATACATCGCTGTGTCATGGAATGCTAGCAACTGCGCCCGCCTGAGTCTGGCTGGAGTTCAACATCATATGGATAAAACTGGCACGCAAAATAAGGCCTCTGTGGCTGCAGTGCAGTAGGAGAAGTTGCCCCCCTGTAACTCACTAGTTATGTCATACTTTGTAATTTGAAATGCGAGAGGGGGCGCTACAACAACGTAATCACAAACATATCATTTTCAAGCGACAATACCGGCAGGATAGTGTTGATTGATCTCAACGGTTGCTTTCGATGGCAATTTCGGGGATAAATCCAACTTTGTTCAAAGTGTTTTTTTTTTTTTTTTTTTAGCGAACTTTTTTTAGCGAAGTGTTTTTTTAGCGAACTTTCACCATGCAATGTAGTGCAAATCGCTTTACCACCTCGACCGAAACCAAAATTTGGATGTTGATATGGGCGCGGGGACTCTTTATTCACGACATGCTTGATGCATCTACACTATTACTAGGCTTTCATAATATGATCCTTCACAAGTGTCCGGCCGTGATGCAATATATATGTAGTGCAGAAGGTGCTCGGAGACGCGTGGCCCTCTCAGGTCGTCACGCGCCCACTTACCGTCCAGTCTGGGAAGCAGTCCGTACGAGTGGTATGAAATTACAGGGGAAAATTGAAATGACATTTTTTACAACAACACCGGGTTTACGGCCGCTATCTTAGGGCCTTCCCAATACTGTCATATATATATGTAAGGAATCGCGTTTAGGGCCAGGGATATCCTTGTCCATCCTCTCCGTGAGCAAAAGTAATAGAATGATAATATGAAGCATACATTACGTAATCGCCTTTATGAGTATCAGAATGTTCATGTCGCTAACCTCCACGGTATACGCCCAGCTTCAACAAGTAGAAGACGCTGATAAGCCTAAAGTCGCATGCGTGTGCGGGTCGAGTCAAACCTACCTAACCTCTGCTTATATGCGCTTCCGCTCATCCCGGAGCTTGGGGAGGGGGGGGAGGTAGGCGAAAACCTTCCTCGCTCGGGTCGTATACGGATCCGTCTCGATTCACGCACATCCCCGTTCGAGAAGGAATTTTGCTCCTTCCGGCACAATTGTCTTCCCAAATGAAAATGAAAATTGCGGCAACTCGCCTATCAAGAGCTGACTGTTAACACAAATTTGTTGTGTTTTGGTGTTGCTTTTGCAAGAGGAATTGTAGATGGAGGGTGTTGGAAGATGTTTTGACACTTACAAGGTGTTTGAAATTAGATTGTAAACAAACAAAGGAATTGATTCAACGATCTTGTCACCGCCCTCCGCTAGCCTTGAATAGTTCCATGCTAGCTCGCTTGCACATGTTCTCGCATGGTCCTCGTGCCAAGCGCTAGGGCTCTCGTAACGGTCTAAATAGACTAACGACGCGGCTTGTTTATCTCGGGAAAGCAAACTAAAGCGTCGTGTAGCTAGATAGATTAATTGTGCGTATATGCACATACCGGGGGGTACCGGTAGTAAAGTACATAACAATACCCTTGCTAATTGCAGTGCCAGCGTAGCCACGTCGTACGTCCTTCCAATGGAGAAGTACGGATCAATTTAGTAGCGAGCACATGTAAAATGTCATGCAATGTATTGTTGCAAGACAATACTCGTCACACTCCCACGCTCCTACTCTTTTTTACGTGGGAGTGGGTAGGACTAGCGTGGCGCCAAGCGCTTTACACACGCTCTTCTCTAATGTACCTTGGTGGAGGGCCCATAACATTTCGGAATCGGGAACGGATAGTTACACGGAGGTCGTGCCGGCCCCACAAGGGGGCCCGCTGTGGTGCCTAGATAAGTGAGAAGACAGAGATGGCGGCCGGCGAAGGCACCGGCAGGGCCGGCCGACCGTCACTAAAAGGAAATAGAGTACCGCTAATAGCATAATACTAAGTACTAGGATGACAAATAGCTACCTTGTACATGAGCACTAGGCAACGGGATGTTGGTGCTAAAAAACCCCACCTCGGTATGTCTCCCCACCCCTCCCCTTCCCTTTGCTCTATCTTCCACGACCCCCTCCACCCATAACCCATATCATTTTGCATAACATGCCCACACTTTATTGTCCACTCCCAATGCCGCCCCGCTCAAGGACCCGACACGTGGCAATGCGACAAGTGCGAACGCGGCAAGACGCACGACCTCACTCGCCTACACGAGGTCGAGTGGGCCCCTTGCCTCCAACTCCACGATACCATTAACGAAACCCCATGTGGTCCCACTGCCCTCACAGCCTTCAATGCCGGCTTCGTCCCAACCACACCCCCATCCTCCCCGACGCCGGACCCACCCCATGGACGCAACCCCCCATCTCCTTTAACCATGACCTCATCAAACCAGACCTCGACATGCTCCCCACCGGCAAATTCACCATCCACACCCACCCCATACTCCACGACACAACCATCCTTTGCACCCCCGACGGCCGAGCGGTCACAACCCTCTCCGGCTCCCGCATCCGACACCTCTTCAAACTCTTTCGCCCCGACCTCACACACCGCACATTCGAAGAAGGGGTCTACCACTTCATCACAAGACTCGGCTCCCGCTCAGAAATCCACTCACCCACACCCGCCACCACCACACGCAACAGATGGACCACTCGTGAGGACCCCCTCTCAGCCCTCCGCAGCACCTTCCATATCCAAACCGAGCTCAGACCCCCTTACCACTCGCACACTCCCAAATCTCTGCACTCCCACACTTACCACTCGCTCTACCCAAAACACAGTCTCCTCATCTAGTGGCAGTAACGCACCACACACCCGGCATGGCACTACCATCGCTAACATGGAATACGACCACGAATGCATGCGACGCGCCATGGACCACGCAATTACTAGCGCCCACTCCACAGCCTCTCACTCCTCCAACGCCACCCTCCTCATACTCCCCCGATAGGCACACACACCCTGCCCCCACTCCAAATACATCACCTCTCCATACACCCACCACCTTTACACCTTCCCCAACGACGCAAACAATTTCCTAACCTTAGACCGACACACACGCACCCCACCCCCACACCATTCGGCACACGTTGGATGGTGGGCATCTACCTCGTCGCCAAACCCCTCGCACTTTCTTCTTTACTCTCGCACACAGCAATGACCGCCCTCAATAACCTGCTCAAATCCATTTACACGCTCGAATCCATTTACAATACACACCTTCCCAACCCCTCCATCATTATCCCACCTCCGCCCCTTTTCGACACTTACTCACCACATTCCTCACGCATATGCCATCTGCCCCCCAGCCCCACCAGCCCCATCTCTTCCCCTCTTCTAGAGCGCACGTCATTAACATACTCTCCCATCATAGGCGCTCTTGCTTAGAATTGGCAGGACTTCGTTTACACGGACGGCTCCAAAAAGGTGAGCCCCTCCCCCCTTGGAGCGGCTGCCACCCACCCCGCATCGGATACACGCGTCAAAAGTCCGGTGACTTCCACCCCTCCCTCTCATACCATCAATCGTGCATAACTTGCGGGCATCGATACCGGCCTACAACTCGGCCATACCCATCTCCTTACGGACAATGAATGCTCGCTCCGCCTTATCCACGGCTTTATGGACTGCTCATCTGCTTACCGACACCACATCCACCGCAACACACTTGAATATATCACACACACCCTCAAAACCCGATGCACGTCATGCATTCGCACCCATCTAGGCAAACTCAGAGCACACAACCACTCACCAGGCAACGACCGCGCAGACGCTCTCGATAGCCAAGTTGCATACGGCCACCCACCCGACACGACCTACACCACGGGTTCATACGTGCCGATCGGCCATTGGACCCGGCCACGCACACTCATACCTCAAACCCTGGGCGAACCCACGCCCTACAAGTACGCCAACCTCAAAACCGTTGCACACAAACACGACACCAAACACTCCCATGCGCCCTCTCACAAACCACCAAACACGGCGCCCTCCTCGCCCACGCCGCTGCGGACGGGGCGGACTTCACTCTCCACAAACAACACACATAAGTAGCCAATATCCTATTCGTACATAAGCAAGAATTTATGTGGGGAGTGCACAACACCTGTCTCCTTTCATACAACCCTACCATGCGCTGCCCCATGTGCGGTCAGCTCACCAGCAACGGCCACATGGCTGATAATTTCCCCTCTATGTCGGGCCTTAGACATGACCGCCACAACAACGCGCTACGACTCCTTCTCTCTCTCTCTCTCTCTCTCTCTCTCTCTCTCTCTCTCTCTCTCTCTCTCTCTCTCATGGAGCGCCACAACGGAGGTCGATGGGAGACCATCACGGCAGACTTTGGTAACAAACCCATTAAATCATTCACATTCACCACACTCATCCACATCCCCTTGACTGCCACCCCCATTCACCCCACCCACATGCCCACCCGTCCAATTAATGATGACGAAGGCCTCTCGCCCGATTCTCTCACCTCATGCCATGCCGTCCTACCTGAAGACATACTCCCCTCAACGTTGAGACCCCTCGCACACAAACCCGACTTCATCCGGCTCCTCGAACCTAAATTCGTCGGACATTCGAGCTGCCGACGACGTTACTCCTCGATTAAAAAAATTTAGATAAGGGAATCAAAATACTATACCGACCACAACCACTCCCACACCGCACAACTGATTCTCGACAAATGCACTCCCCTCGCCAATGCCATTCGACAACACTGGCAAGGTACCAATGTCGACATTCTTCCCATAGTCATGAGCCGCAAAGGTACACCTCCCACATCAACCATTACCAGTCTCACCTCCCTTCTCAACCTCCGCACTTACCCTCTTGACAGACTCGTCTCGAAAACACGACTTGACACCACACGCATCCTTTCACAACTCCACTTGCACACTGTCCAATGGCTGCACCATCTCCTTCTCGTATTCTGCGTCAAATCACGCACGACTACACGCCGCACATCCACCTACAACTCGCGCTCTTACCCTTGACCGACAGCTACCACCCCCACACGCGCCACAACTCCCGGGGTGGGGGGAGTAAAAAAGACCCCCAATTCCCTATGGAGAGGTTGGATTTAGGCGGTTCACGGTCTAGCCTTAACTTGTAAAGTTCCTAAACAACATACTTGGGAGGGCCCATAGACAACAACCGGCTTCACCCGGTACATGTTGTAAACATTTTCGATTTCAATTTGGACGACGCCGTCTTTTTCGGCGCGAACATACCGTTGGTCGGAAAGTCGATATGGGACGTGCTTGCTTGGAGCCCGGGGGTAGCCATCGCCGCCTCGCGTGCTCGAGGGAGGTAAATAAGGAATGCCAAGAATTGCGGGTTGGTGGCAGTGTGAGTTGGTAAAGCCAAAGTCGGGTGGATGGGTGAGTGCGTGTCTTGTAGGTGAGATGGGAGCCGGGAGCTGGGCGGGGGGACATGAAATTCCTAGTAAGAAGCGGCCGCCCATACCGAGTATGGTACGTGCAAAATACTGACATGTACACATAATGGTACGTTTCGTACACATCATTCTCTAGAAAACCTAGGTCCGCCTCATGCCCCACAATCTCATACATTATAACCCTTAACGATAAACTTGTCTATGATTAGTTTAAGATAATCGCAGTCGTGCCTGCAAATTGCCGCCCGTAAACGCCCGCCCGTACCCGTTACGCCGGTGCGAGTTAATCTGCCAGTCCCACATCCCGGGGATGGTTTCGCGGATTGTGGCCAAGTTCACTTTCCCGCATCCCGGGGGAGCCGGCCTTCCCACATCCCGGGGGCGCAAAAAGACTTATTTAACTATTTTATTGGTACGGGTAATGGCATTTTATATCTAGCCCCTAGGGGCTGGAACTGATATGCGCATGTCGGATTTAGGGTTTTGTTACCCAACTGAAAAGCCTACAACTTCCGACTCCTAATGCTCTAACTCGCTTGGGAGATTCCGGGCGCCACATTCAACTGGGCATTTCGCGCATTCTTCGTGCCAGGGCCTACCTTGACCTCTTGGCGTTTTGCAAACCTTCCCCACCGGACTATATGAGTGTGATTTCGGGTACGGGTCGCGGGGCTTTGGCTCTCTTTTTCGCTTCACATGAGTCTAGTTTCAAGGTGGCATCCGATTGCTATACGATGGCAGCCCACCGGGCAGCCCACTGCGGAGCGCGCCGCTCATGTTCGAAAATGCCCTCGGTGCAATGAGGCTTCTTCAGAATCTCGCGTGTATGGATCTTCGTCGACGGTATCGAGCATCTTTATGTCGGGTGAGCGCTCAACAGCCGCTATGCTCATGGGCCATATCCCCCGGTGCCCGTGCTCTTGGTATACCATTCAACTCCACGACCGTGTTGTCCACGTGCTTGAAGAGTTCGTGCTTGAAGCGAAGGCTACTAAGGGCCGGAACTTGCGGTTGGAGGTCCGCCGTATTCGGTCGGGAGCTTCACGTGATCGTCCTGGGGATGTGGTTTGATTAGACTTCATGGCTCCGCACCGTCATCTTGTTGTTGATGTGACGGTTACAAGTGCTCGCACGAACACCAATGTTCCTCGTATAGGTGCTCGCCTCCCACTCCCTGGCAGCCTTGCATTGGGAGCTCAGCAAGGCAAACTTGATGCGGACCTCCGCACTTCCGCTTTGCTTGGCACGCCTTCGGTTCAGTCGGTCCATGACTATTATCCCTTCGCCATGGAGGATGGGGGCCGGTTGGCGCCGATGGCGGCTGAGTTGGTCGATCGCTTGGCTATTTTGGTGGCTGTTCGTCGCTTCCCTTGCATGGGTGCCGCTGACTCTCGTCCCTTGCGCTATGATAGTTATGTCCGTATGCAACATTTTGTTCGTCGATCTACTTATGTTCCGTTTCGGCGTTTTTGGGGGGATGTGCGACGTGAATTCATGCAACGTCTTTCTCCTGCTCTTCATGGCTCTGGGTTCCTATCTCCGCGACGCTTTTCAGGAGGGCAGTGCTGGTGCTGTGGCATGCCTTCCTATTCCTCGGGCTTAGGTTTTTTCCTCTTTTCTTCTTTTTGCTTGGTGGCCTCCACTGCTTTTCCTTGTAAAAAAATCACAATCTGATTCACGGTTTTGTCGGTCATAATCCTTACCCGAATTGCAATGAATGCTTTAAACATCGCGCGCATACATTTCAGTCTCCTGTCGCCACAACATACACTCCTTTTGTGGAGGAGTGTAGCGATGGTTACGGCCGGTAAAAATTTATGCCCATATAATCATTTCTTACTGGCGCTTTTTGGCGTAGCATTTCACATTGCTTAAACAATTTGGACATATCATTACTCATACCACGGACAAGCCACGCATTTCGACACAGCCGGCCGACCTCTCGCCCACCATACTCCAAAAGCGCTCGACCTCATCTCCTTTCCTACAACCATCACATCTACGACTGCCATAGTGCTGTTGAAGCTGTAAGGATACAGAGGCGATATCGATATTGTTCGTGCGCTAGTCAAGCGGAACAAGGCCTCACGAGTAAAAAATATGACGCCTGCCGCGATCACAGTCCCCGAGGGGCGCGACGGCGAGCAATCAGTGACGTTTGTCACGCCCATGGAGGCCGTTCAACCAGAAGAAACCACCAGTAACATGGGTATTCGAGGGACTGCAGGACGACTACGACGTGCGATGTCGAAGAAGCCTGCTTGGGTCGCTATGACATGGAGCCAAGCTTTCGAGGAGGACGAGAGTAAGGACACATACTCCGTTTTAGAGTACAGGCAGGCGCAGCAACAAGAAGCCGCCCGAAAGGATGCAGCTCGGAAACGTTGGAAGACGCTCGGTGTGGTCACTACTCTGGGAAAGAGAATGCAGTACGTACACTTCTACCGCGCTAGAGCCCAACTCCCTTTACCCTGAAGCTCTGCTGACCACAAGCAGATGGCGAATACTTTCACATTTGCCTTGAATTGCAATTTGTTTGGTCGTTCGTTTCCTATAAATAAAATAGACGGTGGTTCCAACGACACCAACTATAATCACTCTTAATTGCGCACCGCAAGTTTGAGCTGTAACTTTATAGCCCAGGCTGGCAGAATGCACTGCCTGAGTGCTCGTAGCATGTCAACGTTTCAAGCTATCAACGCTTATTCATGGTATGGTAGTAAATCGTGACACCGATATTGGCGTGCTGAACGACGCAAATAACGTTCCGTTTGACGGCGTCGCGACAGTCGGTTCACTCAGGTCGAGAGCTTTGATCCACGCGAGGCAATACCAACGGAAGCCGAGTCCTTGGTGCCGGCTGTAGCTCGGCAGAGATCTCTGAGGACCTCCGACTTTGTGATTCCGGAGCACAAGTGGATGATCAACCCGCACTCGAAGCGCAAGGCTTACTGGGATGTTTTCCTGCTTGTGTTGGTACGCTGCACTTCTATACACGTATAGATTATGAACGCCTGAGGCTGACGCCGCTGCGGATGTTGCTGTATTTTGAGCGGGATGTCGAGCAGGACATACATGGTCGCTAACTCGCTATGATCTCGCCATACGATTCTCGATAGCAGGCGGACGGGTCGGATTATGAAGGGGCTCACCTGACAGGCAGGGATTGCCGGTACCCGGCGATAGCGCTAGATGGTCTACACGTAGTTCAGTTGTCTCCAATGACATCGCGATATCGCTGCCAATCTCGGTGTCTCCAATATATGCACCACGCAGATAAAGTGTTCGATGTAGAAATATCGCTAGTCACACTTATCACCCGACTTCAAAAGAGCGCGTAAACGATTCTGCAAAAAAAAATCCACGCCAGTACTGATAAAACATTACCGATAGTTTTTGTTAATGCGCCCATGATGCACACTATAGCCAGTTAGCCACAGCCCTGCTCCCGTCGTGTAAATCGCACTCGGGACTACTGCGCCACTTTCAAGGGGGCACTCGCCAAGCGTAATGCGCTAGTAATATGAACTTGCGTGCCCGGCGGGATACATCTCTATACAGATGAAGCCACACCAACCTCTTATTGGCTCCCCCCTTTTCCAGTTTTCCCTGTCCACGTTCCTATAGTGCTTCTTGTAATCGAAATAGGTACACCGACGTAACCGCAAACAAAGGGACGCGCTTGGCGTGTGTACTATGCATTTACTCGCTGTAGGCATGTATTTCATACGCTCACGCCACAGCGCTTGTGATGGGCGGGGAAGTTAGGACATATGCTGTGTGACCTTCCAAGCGACGGTCTGAGGTTACAGCTCGCCATACTAAACCGAAGCACAATGTACAGGTACTGTACACCGCCGTGGTGATACCTTGGGAGTTGGCCTTCGAAGTGCCGCAATGTGACAACGAAGTGGCAGACACTTACGAGCAGCAAGGAACGGGCACGTGCCGAAGTACCTTTCTGGATGTGAGTGCCCCGCCCCGCGAAAGAACCACCTAAAATATTCAAGCTACCATATATAGCGAGTCGTAGCTGCGATGTCTGACGTGTCTGCGTGCTAGCTGAAGTTGTCCCGTACACGACTGACACTAATAACAAAACCTGAATCGACTATTCTGATCGAGTTCCCATCTCTCCCGGCACTGCCTGCCGTCACAGGTGATGGAGATCGTTGTCAACATCTTGTTTATGACGGACATCGCTATCAGTTTCCGGACGGGGTAGGTGCCCGCCCGCAGACGGTATATTATAGGAACTCTACAATGATTGCGAGCTGTAATCATTATTGAAGTGTGTTCGGCACTACCAAGACGGACGAAATGATGCCGACCCACTGATCGGCGTTTTTAAATGTCGTCGGCGCAGGTACGAGGACAAAAAGATGATGATCCATATGGGCGCTCGCGATGTTGCCCTGCACTACTCCAAGTCGTGGCTGCTTCTTGACATCTGCGCCAGCCTTCCTCTCGAGGCAATTACGACAAGCTGTGCGTGCGGCCCGCTGCCTTGTTCCATACACCTCCCTACCTTGTAACATAGCTTGGCACATTAATCTCGTTCACGTAAACGCCAGCAGGCGAGCGATTCGAAGTGGTGCGCTGTGCGAAGAGGGCCCAAAGTTGTCGACTGCGAGCGTTGGGCATCAAAGCATATTTCAGGCCGAATTGGATTCGAGTAATCCAAACCAACTCAAATAATTACAATCCTGTCCAACTTAGTTATCC
>JAPMLY010000373.1:0-190000 GCA_026401115.1 Tetraselmis chui | reverse complement strand
CCCATAAACAAACTGCTCACTTCGTGAAAGACGTTGACACGCAACTGTCGCCTGATGCAAGGCTGAAAGTTTGAACTTCATAGCGACTGCGCGCTTTGGGACATGTGATGAAATACAAGGTACAGAGTGAGAGGGGATTCGAACCGTCACCAGAGGTGGGATCGGGCACGAGCGCGTAATTATTCCGAACGGCAAGGCTGAGCGAAAAAGGGAATGTCATTACTTTTATAGCAATAATGTTTTTGGACATTGAGTTTACGGACAGCGCTATGGCCCGAAATGCCCCGAGACTGGATCCGTCAAGGCGAGAGACAACAGGCAACAACAGGAATTATTGTCCTCCGCAGAGATAACAACGGCACTCGCATTTATTTGAATGAAAAAGGTCACGCGACGAAGGCGCCAGGAACGATTTACTCCGGGTACCAGCAGCTGGGAGCGACCCGTCCGCTGCGACCACACACTCCTTTGGCGAGAGAGCTCAATCGACGCGGTGCAAGATTTGCGGTGGAGAAAATGTAGCACGTATCACAATGGACAGCGTCGACGATGTGCCGAAGAATGTCACAACCAAGTAGAAGTCGAGTTCCCGGAAAGTAGATATCAACGACAATGTCATCGACGCCGGGTAGCGGGGCCGAGAGAGTGTGGCCCTTTTGAAGCAGATGAATAAAACGTGTCGTGTCGCGCCTTCGTACATGCGACGCCGTTACATTAGAAACGGAGCCTCGACTGGACACCGAGCGCGAGAGTTGAGACCTGATCCGAGGAGACGGCGACGACGCCAGGCATCACCGTCAGTCCGTCCCGCAGCTTCAGCTGCATGCTGACCTCCGCCACCAGCGGTACGCTCCCAGAGCCGTAGTCCCCACCCCCGTGAAGCAGCGTGGCCATGGTGACAGCGTCGCCCAGTCCGGCTCGGCCAGGTAAGAGGACGAGAGGTACGCGGCCAACGGTGGCGGCCCAGCAATTCCCTGCGGAGTCCGGCTTCGAAGCCAGCTTGACACCCCACTGCGTTGACGCGGCTCCGAAGACTCCGCCAGCTCGACCAAACCACGGCGCCGCGGCCGATGTCGAGGCCGAGCCGCCCGGGACGATCTGCACTGGTGACTGCAACGCGCCCCACGCTGACGCCATGAGCGACTCGGTGAGTGCGAGGGTCGAGGTGGCACATAGGAAGCTGCGCGACGAGAGCGGGCCATCACCAGGTACGTGCGCAAAGGGAGATGGGTGCTCGCCGGAGGGGGGCGTGCCAGGGGGCGACCCGCCGAACACGCCCAGCGCATTCGAGGCGGTCGGCTGAGCAGGCAAGCCGAGGAGGCCCAAGGAACGGGAAAAGGTGACAGCGGTGGTCGGCGATGAGGCGCCACCGACGGGAGCGGCGGCAGATGGCGTTGCAGCGAGGGTGGGCACGGCGACGGCATCGGGGCGGCTCGGCCCCGCGATCTGTGCGCCTATCAGAGCAGCGCTGAAGCGCGAGCTCGGCGAGAAGGTGATCTGGCTCATGGTCAAGCTCTGAGCCGGCTGAGGCCCCAGCACGCAGATACTCGGACACAAAAAGCGCGCGACGGTCACCGAAAGCTCTTTCACGCGCCACGTAGCTGAAACGCCCGGCCCCGCCACTACCTGCCAGCCCCATGAAGCAACAAAACACCGAACTAGTCGTCAGCGTCTCGACTGGCGCAACAACAGAGTACGTAACTATGGTCGCGCAACCGCCGGGCGACCAGACACCGCACTTATCTGGTGATGAGAGCCGTGAAAAGGATAAGGAGGCAACGGAAATAGGGTAAAAATTTTCATGAGAGGTTGAAAGAGAAGTCACGCAGGGCGTAGCACTTGCCTGGTTCAGGGGGCTACCGTCTCGCATAAGTCGAGTGAGGCCGACAGAGGGGTTTGGGTTGAGCTGTGGTAGCGCGTCGCGGATAAAGGCTCGCAGCGGAGACAGCATCAGACCAAAGCTGCTGCCCAACCCTAATTTGTAAACAACCGACTGTAACTGTAGCGGAGCCGAGTCGAGCCCACCGGCAACAAAGCGCGCCATCAGCGCGTCCCTCGACTTGTTCCCGCTCGGCGATGCCTCCATGGCAAGCCGCAGCACGCAGCCGGGTTCGAAGCCGGCGCCGCGTAGCGCCGCCTCCGCCCTTGCCGCCTCCTCCTCCCGTCCGCTACCCGTGACGCTGCCTGACTGCGTGTCAGCAGGATGATACGAGCTGGAGCCAGGCGTGTGCGGCGCAAACCCCTCACCCCTCTCCTCCGTCACCTTCCCCGCCCCCTCCTCGTCATCCTCCTCCTCCCTCTCACTCAAAACGTTCACCAGCCCCATGTTGACCCCCAACTCCCCAGAGACGGAGACCTACGGGGCCGACGTAAAATCCACAGTGACACCCGAGTGGAGAAGGAAAGACGCCCTGGGGGGTCAGCGGTCGGGTGTGTACTACGCAGAGTGCATATGAAAACACGCTGGTAGAGTTGACTGTGATAGAGTAGACTGGAGACGTCGATGGTGATTAGTGAGCATTCATCGAGGGAACATGCGATGATACGGCATGCAAAATGATGACTGGGCTAGGCTGTTTTAAGGAATAGCGCTTCACAAAGCTGTGCAGAGGAGATGTGTGGGGTTTGAGTCGCATGGGGGGGTCATGAAGAAGGAAGGGGTGGGCGGGGTGGAGTGGGAATGCTGTGAGGATGGAGGGTGGCTTGTTGGCGATAGAAGCTAAGATGGATGAGAATGAGGTTGTGAGGAAGAGTCAGCATGGGAAGCAGGAGTGTTAAGGAAGGGTGAGGGGGTCGCAGTCGGACAATGGAGGGCAATGACTTTGGAGTCTCCTGCTGGTGGGTGTAAGGGGGGGCGGAGGCGGCACCGCTGATGTGCAGACTGAGCATGATGAATGGGGTAATGATGACAAGGCCAAGAGTGGTGCAGGGTTTGCATGAGGGTGAAAGGGAGCGTAACAGGGAAATGCTCACCTTGGCAAAGTCAGAGGCTCCATCTAGCTCCGGCTTCCGCAGCGGCTCCTCTACCGCGTCGAGGCGCTCCCGAAGGTGGATCATTTCGGAAAACACTTCGCGTTGAAGGCGACGCAACGCAGCGACGGCGTGACTGCAGCACGAACAAACCACCGCCGGCCACACTCTGTTCACTCACGAGCCACATTGAATACCACAAACACAGCGCACCGATTGCCTTCAAGACCAGTGAGGGGGTAGACTGTGCTTGGTTGTTGTGGGATTGAATGGGATGGACGCTCACCTGAGTCGTTCGTTACTTAACGTCGGCGCCGCCTCACTCCCGCCGCCGTCGCCATCGCCCCCCTCCCCTGTCGCCGCAGCCCGTGCCAACGGCGCGAATGCCACCCACATACCCAGCGCCATGAACCCAGCTACCAGCTGCCCTGTGATACCCCGCAATTCGTCGTCGTCGCCGTCGTCACCCTCACCCCGCCGACCCCCACCGCCGTCGCCACCTACCGTCGACAGTCGAGTGTCACCTTAGGCTACGCCAACATAAAGTTGTAAAAGGTACACACCGCTGCTGGAATTGAGCAATATGGTCAAGCAAGCAAGCTGATGGGGCTGTGTTACTCAGCAGGTTAACGGGATTGGCAGTCCCACCGTGTCCGCCGTTGATACCCCCGCCGCCGCCATCAACACAGACGAAGCGTCGCCCATCCGCGGTACGACCCAACCCCGGATCGTTCTGACCCACGCCGAGGTTTAATGTGCAGACACAGCGTTTGCGCTGAGGATGCTGAGGCAATGGGTGGGGATCGCCTCTGGCGCTAAGTGGCTGCCGACCGGAAGCAAATGACGGAGCGTAGCAGCTCGTTGGAGTGTGCCGGGACATTTGCTTAACGGAGATGGGTAGCATCTGACGGGTTCCACGGGTGCCGTAGTAGGCTGCAGACGCCGGGTGAATAGCGGTCGCGGGAATAAGAGGCATCGCCATTCGAACTTAGTAACTCAATGGACCACTCCGGCTTGCCATCGCAGAGTGTGCCTGAGTTGCAATGCTTCTTATTGTCGGCACCAGCTCCCTGTCTCCCTATATCAGCACCCCCCCCCCCCCCCCCCCCCCTTCCCTAATGAATGAGATTAGCAACTTCCGCATAAAGCCTTTATTGATGTAATACTTTATTACAAAAAAACAGTGGATACCACCGAGCAAAAAGAAGGAAGGAGGAAAAACGTAAGCCCGAGGAACAGGAAGGCATGCCTAAGCCTTTACTCCAATAAGAAAGTAGTAGGCCTGTGTTTGGGGGGCTTGATGTACCGTCCCTCGAGCTCGACGCCGAACCTCTTCACTATGCTTCATTCATAGTAATGTACCGACCCTCGCTGACATGATTACTGATTACGAGTCAGAGTCGCTAGGTCCTATGTACGGTCTCATCCGACAAGAACTAGCGACCTGTTGCCACTTCTATTTTACAATGGGCGGTCAAATATTGCACATTTCGCATGATGCGATCTCCAATATGGGCGGGTTTTCGGAATCGGGTATCGTGGTGTTGACTAACACACTAAATCAAGACCTTTCCAATTATGGTGGGTCTGATGTCGAGATGGTGGTATCTCCGGCTTACAATGCGGTGGCGCCCGCTACCCAATCGACTTGTCTACAACTTCCGAGTCCCGATGCTCTCACTCGCTCGGGAGATTCCGGGGGCCACATTCAACAGGGCATTTCGCGCATTCTTCGTGCCAAGGCCTACCTTGACCTGCTGGCGTTTTGCAGACCTCCCCTGCAAAACATGTCTTATGGGAGATGAGACCCGTTTTGTAGGGGAGGTCAAAAACGGGTCTCATCTCCCATAAGACCCGTTCTGCAGGGGAGGTGAAACTATACACCCAAAACCTATATGTATAGTTTTACCTCCCCTACAAAACGGGTCTCATCTCCCATAGATAGATGAGAGATACCTCCCCCATCGGACTATATGAGGATGATTTCGGGTACGAGTCGCGGGGCTTTGGCGATTTTTTTCGCTTCGCATGAGTCAAGTTTCATGGTGCCATCCGAGTGCTATACGATGGCAGCTCACCGGGTGCTTGGCCTCATTGCGGAGCGCGCCTCTCATGTTTGAAAGTGCCCTCGGTGCAATGAGGCTCCCTCGGAGTCTCGTGAGTCGGGATCTTCGTCGACGGTATCGGGCACGTGTATGTCGGGTGAGCACTCCACGTCCGCTATGCTTATGGACCACATTCCCTGGCGCCCTTGCTCTTGGTACGTCATTCAGCCCCACGACCGGGTTGTCCACGTGCTTGAAGAGTTCATGCTTGAAGCGGGGGCTACTAAGGGGCGGGACTTGTGGTTGGAGGTCCGCCGTATTCGGTCGGGAGCTTCTCGAGATCGTCTTAGGGATGTGGTTTGTTAGAATTCATGGCTCCACACCGTCATCTTGTAGTTGATGTGACAGTTACAAGTGCTCGCACGAACACCAATGTTCCTTGTATAGGTGCTCGTGTCCCACTCCCTTGCAGCCTTGCATTCGGAGCCGAACATGGCAAACTTGATGCGGACCTCCACACTTTCGCTTTGCTTGGCACGCCTTCGGTTCAGTCGGTCCATGATTACTATCCCTTCGCTATGGAGGATGGGGGCCGGTTGGCGCCTATGGCAGCTGAGTTGGTTTATGGTTGGTTGGTTTAGAGTTGGTTGACCCCTTGGCTATTTTGGTGGCGGCTATTCGTCGCTTACATGGCATGGGTGCTGCTGACTCTCGCTCTTTGCGCCCTGAAAGTTACGTCCGTATGCAACATTTCATTCGTCGAACTACTTCTATTCCCTTTCGTCGTTTTTGGTGGGATGTGCGACGTGAATTCATGCAACGTCTTTCTATTGTTCTTCATGGTACTATGAGTTTCTATCCCCGCGACGCTTTGCAAGAGGGCAGTGCTGACGGTGTGGCATGCCTTCATGTTCCTCGGCTTAGGAATTTTCCTCTTTTTTTCCTTTTGCTTGGTGGCCTCCACTGATTTTTCTTGTAAGAATTTGAATATTATAATAAGAAAGTAGTACACGGCTCGCGAGCTTTGTACCGAAAATACCACTTTTACGGATATGCCGATGAAGTTACACGGCTCGCGAGCCGTGTACCGGCCCAAAAGGAAAAGAGCTTGGGCGAAAAGGAACACAGCTCGCGGCCCAAGCTGTCTTCCGGGAGGTGGTACACGGCTCGAACGCCTAGTACATTATGCATTATATCCAGCTTGTCGCGTCGCGCGGGGTTCTTTCCCCTAGCCGGGAACAATCTTTGCGCAATGTCCCAACACCCACATCCCCGTCCAAAACCGCGAGCACAGTCCACCCAATATGCCTCGGCGCAAACGTTCCGAACAAGGGGGCGCGCAAGCCAGAAGCCGGCCCTAGACAGAGGTGGAGGGATAGGTTGCCCTTGAGGCGTTCCTCTCCGCCTCGGAGTTGGGGCCTAAGAAAAATGAGGCACCCGATGGCGGATAGGAGGGGGCGGAGGTACCTTTCTGCGAGCGTGCCGCAGTTCTCTTCAAGCAGCTCGCGCTCGGTCGTTTGAAGCACCTCTTCATAGGGGGAGAAGATAGCATCCGAACAAAGCGTGAAGCTGCGCTGCCACCCTTCGCGCTCCATGCGAATATGGGAGAGGTGGTTGGAGATAAAGACGGAAGTTACGGGCGTAATATTGAGGTATTCGCCAGCCTAGCCCGAGAAAGCCCACCGTGTCGCAACCCGACACGCGATATGCTATATATGACTATGTCCCACTCTCTTTAGGTTGTTAGCGAAATTTTGGACGATGAAGGGCACCCCCTGACTCCTCATGAAAACAATGGACGGACATGATCGACAAGATAAAGCGCGCCTACGGGCGCAAAAAGGAGCTCGACAGGCTCCGCGCTCAACATGCCGCCGCAAAAAAAGAAGGCCCGCAAGCACCGCGAGAAGGAGGCCGGTGAGGGTGCTACCGCGGACGGCAGGTGCGACCAATAGCTGAAAAAATTGACCAAGAAACAACGGAAGATAAAGATCGCGGCTGGTGTTGTCACGGACGACATTTGCTCGAAGGAGGTGGGGTGGATGTAGACGCCGCCGCTGTGCCGCCCATGAAGAAATCGTGGGAGCCAGTGGAGTTCAAGATCTTCGTCCAATGCGGGCCTCTAGCTGGTGCAAGTTGTCGGCAGAGTTAGCCTTCGTGGCGTCGGCGAGAGGACATGTGGAGGCGGTGGAGCTGCCATGTGACGGGGAGGGGGGGAGAGGCCGTCGGCCACCCAGCGAAGAGTCGGTTAGAGGCAAAAAAGACGAAGTTACATTTCGACAAGAAACACAACATGTAGAAGAAGGACCCAAGGATTCTTTAAGGTGAGATTAACTTGATATTTCCGGAACGCACCCCTGCGTCTAAGGCTGTGAGGGGAGAGTCAAGGGGTATTAAGCGTGAGGTGCTTTCCATAAGCAAAATAATAAGCAAAACTCTTTGAATTTGGCATTCCATATGGCAGCCCAAAATCATGCTCAGCAACAAGCCAGTGTTGCGGATGTTGAATAGTATATAAGTTGCATGTGATGAAGGAGCAATTCCTAGCACAATACGCAAGGCGCCACGGGCACCGGTGTAGCCGGGTGCAAACAATTGTGCCCCAAGCACGTCTAGACAAGCTGGTAGTGCAACAACTCATAAAGCTAGTGAAGCAGCAACGGCTGAAAATGCCATTTCGAGCAGTGACAATGAGAGTGAGGAGGGGGGTGGCCATAGAGTGGAGGGGATCTAGGTAATGCCTGTGTTGATGAAATGTAACCATCAATTACGTTTGATGAACCGAACAACGCCATTGTTGAGCACAAACCAATTACATGTGCTATTTGCAACTATGCAACGCTGTCAGAGCTGCGTACCCACAAAAGCATATTCGCACGGTCTAGCCATGCATGGTGCTCTACAAGCAGTTTCCTGAAGCTCTTGTACCCAAATTCCATCCATGGTTGCACGGTCCAGATGAGCGAGCCCGTCGACGTGAAGCCGTCGTCTATGTCATGACGAAATCTGAACCATCGCTAGACACAATGTGGCGGTAATGCTGTGTAGTGTATACCGAACAGCGGGGAATTAGTATATTTATGTTCCAGAATACTTTTGTGTATGTGTGTGTGTGTGCAGGCGCGCGCGTCTGATTCTATGTGTGTGTGTGTGTGTGTGTGTGTGTGTGTGTGTGTGTGTGTGTGTGTGTGTGTGTGTGTGTGTGTGTGTGTGTCTGCTCATAAAGGTGACCCCCTAACAACGTAAACCACCAGGGGAGGGTACGGACGGCCACAGTGCGATCAGATAGGTGTTGCGAACATACGGATCAAGGACAGGGGACAAGAGAAAATCTGGCTCGGGGGCAGGAGAGCCAGCCGGACACCGTATGCAACCTTGTTATTTTCTCTTCTCAGCCCCCGAAGGAGGAGAGAAGACTCGGCTACGTGGCGAGCTGCGTCGGGAGGAACAGCTAATACCTCGGGCGGGGTTGAGCACGGATCGAGACGGGACCGACGACGACCTTTGCGAGGGGGGGTTTTCACCTGCCTTTCCCCCCTAGCTCCGGCACGACCACAGTCGCACATGAGCCGAGGTCAGGCAGGTTCGCCTCGACCAGCTCAAGCTGAACAGCCTTGCTGATCAGCGACCCCGCGGCGGCTGGAGCGGGCTGCGTATCGTGGAGACTAGCGACATATAATATTTCATATTGTATCCAAAAAACACGTATAGATCAGAAAATAATAAATACATGGATACGGGTATGTTTTAGACGGTATCGTCACTGCCATTGGAGAGGTTGGGGTTAGTGGTTCACGGTCTACCTCACGCTTCTAAGTCCAACATTTAGACATAGCACAGGGGGGGGCCATAGACAGCAGCCGGTTTTTACTGCTATTGTTGTAAACAATTAAATTTCATTTCATTGTGTGTGTGTGTGTGTGTGTGTGTGTGTGTGTGTGTGTGTGTGTGTGTGTGTGTGTGTGTACGTGTGTGTGTGTGTGTGTGTGTGTGTGTGTGTGTGTGTGAGTGCGCGAGTTGGAGCAACGTACGCACCGTCGCATAAGAGGGGGGGCATGAATGCGTAGTGGTTACTCCACGAGCTTCCTCCCTCCCTCGCTGTAATCGCTCAAGAATATCGCATTGGTCAGCCATGTCATTTGCTAACCAATCCTAGATCTTCACGTCTTAGATCTGACATTTTTTCTCATGTCCCCTTTCCTTCGCCGTATGTTTTTCAACACTTGTCTTATCGCGTTGTGGCCGGCCGTACCCTCCCCCGGTGGTTCACGTTGTTAGGGGCCCGCCTATACGAGCAGTGTGCCGTTACGATAACCCTAGGCACAGTGCATGAGGTAGCCTATCGGTAATTGGGTACCGACTAGGGGAGGGGTTGGTCGAACACGGGGATCTAGTCGCCGCTCCGCAGAACATGGTAGGTACGGAAACATTGAAATTTGTTTGCAACATTGTTAACCGGGTCAACTGTCCGGTATCATGTCTAAGGGCCCACCCATAGCTACCATTTAGGTCCTATGATTAGGGCTCAAGGCCGGATGCCGTATTCCTATATACTCCTCGGGACTACATATCGCAACCTCAAACACGATTTTTTGAGGATCTAGATTAAAACCCGCCCGGACGATACCGCGGTATTTCCAGAATAGAAATTACGCGATATACAGTGCAAAGTCCCTCATGTAATCCACATTTCCCTTCCACTTAAAAAATTAAAAGTCCTACCCCGGGTACCGCTCACCCGGGCCGATCGATAAGCTAGGGAGCAAGCTTGCTAGCCCCTTTCCATAACCCAACCTTCTCACGACCTCTTCCACCAGGGGAGGACGGCTCACGCAGCCCTAAAGCGTCCCGCCGTCGGCATCCCCTTCCGAAGTTGGGATCGGGGCGCTCACACGACGGAATGGGGACCGCGCGAAACACGGGATTTCCGGTAAGAAGTACGTACATCTAAACCTTAGCGACATAACTACGGTAATACGAGAAAAATGAATACTTACATTTCTGCATCGCGTGCTCGATCGGGTGAGAGGCGGAGGGGGCGAGGAAGGAGGTGGACGTCCCCGTAGTTGCGCTGGGGGGAGAAAGGTAGGGCGCCTTTGTAGCACTAGTCGATTGTAAAAAAGAAGACTTTGAGCACCTTGTGTTTCTTCGTCATTGCATGGCGTGGTTGTCGGGCGAAGAGGCGCGGCGGCACGTAGCGGATCCGGTGGTTTTGTCGAGGCGCATTGCATGGGGTGAAGCATCCCGCGGTTCGCTTCGAAAGGATAAAACACGTGGTTCATGGCAAGCGTTGGTAAGCACGAATTCGTGTGATTATGTAGAGCCTTAGAGCGAGGGGCTGCATGGGCGAGCGAGGGGGTGCCGGCTTGGCATCAGTGGCGTGTGGGGTCTTGGGGCGGTTTTGACGTCCTCACATGTGAATAATGGTGAAGGTGTCGGGCGGCTTAGAAATCAAAAAGGCAGAAAATCATATCGGGGAGTACTTCATGAGATAGGGCATAGCCCTTCATCAGATAGGGCATAGCACAATGGGATGGCTTAGTTGATTGCAGCCGTCACAATGGCCTTGGTAGCGACGATACCCCGGTCGAGGTTGGTTGTTGGGTGATTTGGGGCGGGGGGGCTTGGGAGAGGGGTAGTAAAGCGATCACGGTGAACATTGCGTTTCCAAATATTAGAACCGGTGGCAAAAGAGAGTTTGAGGCGGTTGTGAGGAGGGGAGGGTAATTCGAGTAGTATGACGGCTTGCGCTTGAGGGAGTAGGTCAAGTGGAGTTGATCGATAGTTTCGAGATGTCGGTTGAGAATGTCAAAGGTGTTGAGCGACTCTCCCATATGGGCGGCAGTTTCCTCACATTTTCCTTTAACCTGGTTTGTTAGGGCTTGGACAACCATGGCGACAACATCAAATTCATTGAAGCGGTTAGGCTGGGGAAGCAGGTTGAAAGCATCGGCGACTTAAATCGAGAGATCGAGGTTGTTAGCATCCATATGTTTTTGAAACGGATTAAGAGTCACGTGCTTGTTGTAATCAAGTACAAGTTGCCGTAAGCGGGAGCCATCGTTGATGTCGGCGAGTAGTGCAACACGCCAGTCTTGATAGGATGCAAAGCGAGTGGCAAGACGAACACCCGGGATGTCACTCGCATTTGTGTAGGGGACGTTTGGTAAGGAAGGTTTTGTAGCGGGCGTGAGCAACGGAGTCGGGAATGATTTGACGGAAGATGAAGCCTTCTTGATGCGGGTTCCACGTCTTGTCATCAAACTTTTCGTTGAGGATGATAATAAAACGGTTAACGGCTGCGAGGTTTGTGGGTTGCGTAGTCTATCGTCGTGAGGAATGTCGGAAGAAGGTGGCGAGGTTGAAAGTTTAAGAAGTTGGATGTTGATGGCGTTAGCGGCGTTGAGTTGGGTAGCGGAAAGATCGACGTCCATGGGCTGATTGTCGTCCATAGGGGCCGGAGGAGTCGTAAGAGCGACAAATGGAGTTGAAGCGCCAACAAGGGGATGAGAAGGAGCAAACAAAGTAGCACGAGTTATCGGCATGATGTAGGCATGTGCGATTGGAAGTCGAAAATGTTATGAGCAGAGGAGGGGAGAGCGGCATGGAGTGTGGAGATCAAGCCGGAACGGAATAGGTGCCGAAACTAGTGACATATCAACTGAATTTGTAAACAAATGGATTGCATTTTGGCAAAACGATAGGAATGTTTATAGCAAGAAGTGATAATGTCAATTTAGGTGTTGGTCCTTCCGAGGTCTTATACGCGGTTGACTTGGTTGAGGGCTGGCTGGATATCGACGTATCATGATGTTACGGGTTGTTATTGGCCGTAGTTGGGCTGGATAATGTCATGGCATTGTACGAGTGTCACTAATGCTGAGCATACGAGATATGGTTATTGCACTAAGGTTGATGTCACAGTTACTAATGATGTGTTTGCCGTATTATGTAGAAAGTTGTATTTGGTTGGGGTTGGGCTGCGTGGTTGGTATTGGTTAGGTCTTGATGTAGACCTAACATTACGTAGCCGAAGCTCGATCAAACAACGAGCAAATTGCTCGGTCCCTTGATGGCCTGCCCTCGCTCGTACCCCTTTTATGTGTTTGCCACGGATATCTTTCCAAACCTACAAGTCGACATTAGTGAGCGCGTACACTTGCTTCGCTTCGCGAAGCTCACTCCAACGTTTTCTAACCGCGCTCGGCCGGAGTCTATGCGTTTTGCATCTCGTCTCGGCCGCGGCGCCCTTGCGTTTTTGGCTTCGGACTCGCCTACTTAGGGTCGCGTGGGCGAGCTCCGTGACAAGTTCCATGAGCAATACGACGCCGTATTTCGCGTCGCGGTATGTCGCATATTTGGTCAATCCTCATCCCGCATCCTCTCCACTCTACGCTCCCCCAGTGCTTGTGCTTCTTGCCATCTGCCGGTTCAAGCTATGCGGGGTGCGTTCGCGTTGACATGTCGGATGATGCGTGGGCCACTCACTGCTTTTGCTAACCATTTGGCTCGATGCGGCGGAGATGCTTCGGTCCACACCACTCACTCTTGGTTACTGACGGCCCTTGCGGAAATCATCTCCGAGGGTCATGGCGCACTCGGGGTTGGCGTCGAGGTTCTCACAAATCCCACGATGTTAGTTCAACTCCCCAACGGCAACGATGGCCTCCCCGCGGATGTGGGTGTCTTACACTGTCACGGCATCCGAGGCTCAAAAATTGAAATTGAAATTGAAATTGTTTACAACAATACCAGTAAGAACCGGCTGCTGTCTCTGGGCCCCCCCTTTTGCTATGCTCAACCTGTAGTTGGACTTCTAAGCGTGAGGTAGACCGTGAACCGCTAATCCCAACCTCTCCAATGGCAGTAACGATACGGTCTAAAACATACCCGTATCCAGGTATTTATAATTTTCTGATATATACGTAAATTTTTTTGGATACAGTATGAAAAATAAAATGTCGCTAGTCTCCACGTTACGCGGCCTGCTCCAGCCGCTGCGGGGTCGCTGATCAGCAAGGCTGTCCAGCTGGAGCAGGTCGAGGCGAACCTGCCTGACCTCGGCTCCCGTGCGACTCCGGTCGTGCCGGAGCTAGGGGGGAAAGGCAGGTGAAAAACCCCCCTCGCAAAGGTCGTCGTCGGTCCCGCCCCGATCCGTGCTCCACCCCGCCCGAGGTATTAGCCGCTCCTCCCGACGCAGCTCGCCACCTAGCCGAGTCTTCTCTCCTCCTTCGGGGGCTGAGAAGAGAAAATAACTAGGCTGCAGACGGTGTCCGGCTGGCTCTCTTGCCCCCGAGCCAGATTTTCTCCTGTCCCCTGTCCTTTTCCCGTCTATTTCCAACACCTATTTGATCGCGCTGTGGCCGTCCGTACCCTCCCTCGGTGGTTTACGTTGTTAGGGGGTCGCCTTTACGAGCAGTGTGCCGTTACGATAACCCTAGGCACACTGCCTGAGGCAGCTTATCGATAACCGGGTACCGACTAGGGAAGGGGTTGGAAGAACACAGGGATCGAGTCGCCGGTCCTCAAAAGATGGTGGGTACGGGAATTTTTCCAAAACCCCCCCGTACCGGGCTTTTCCGGCGGCGGGCGATCCTAAGGACCGCCGCCGCCAGACCGTGCCGCTCCTCCGGCTGCGACCAGCCTCCGTCCTGCGTAGCATCAGGCCTCGCCCCCACGGGAGACTTAAGACTCTCGCAGGGCTGGCGACAGCTAGCGAGCGCTGTCCCTAGCGCTGCTTCCCAGCTGTCCGCCGCCAGCTCCAACACCCTCGTCCCTCCGCTAATCCGTCCGTACCCCTTTTCGCCAAAAAATATTTCTCAAACGCCGCCCCCGCCCCATCGTCGGGAGAGTATCTGCGAGTATTTAGTCGCGAAAAAGACATATCGGACTGGCCGAGCGGGAGATCCCTGTGCCGGTGTACGGATATTATGTTTTTCCAAAACCCTCCGTACAAGGCTTCCCGACAGCTGCTGATCCCGCGGATCGCAGCTGCCGGTACCTCGTTCAGCCCCCTACCGTGCCAGGCCTGGCACGGCTATGGGGTTACCAGCGCCCACCGCGTGGAGGTAGAGGTAGGTGCCGACGGGCCTGCGAGCGCACCCCTCTCCGGGGCCGCCGCCGCTGCGCCGCCGGCGGGCGCCCGAGGCTCAAAACTTGGTGCTCTTGATGCCGTGGTTTCCGGTTTGTTCGGCGTTTCTAGTCCCCCGTCTCCCGAAGTCGCTCTACGCCGTGCTTAGAAGATCAAGTTCGAAAAGTACTCGGAGGGGGTGAGGAGTCGCCCCGACATCCGCTTCATTCCCTTTGCAGTCACGGAATTTGGCACTCTCGGCGGCCGCCCTACGGCCTTCTTGACGGAGTTGGCTAGGCATGCAACCGCCTATGAAGGGATGCATGTCGGCAAGTTGTTGGCCCCTTTGCGCCGAAAGGCCTCTCTCACCGTCCATGTCGCTTACGCGGACAACGTCTTGCGCGGTTTGTCCGCCGCCGCACACGGTGTGGAGGCCGCTTCTTCCTCGGCTTGGATGCCTTCTTGTGCCACGGCGCTCTTCGCCCGCGTCATGGGCCGCATCAGCGTCCCCGTGCTTCCTCGAGCGGCGCGTGAGGCGCCGCTTGTGGCCTCCACGTGTTGCATTCTCAACGTTGCCTAGGGATTTCCTTAGTTTAATCGCTTGGTTTTTGCATAATGTAGTGCTTTCTTTTGCTGTGCTTTGGATTCCGCGATCCTCTTGTCACTCTCGCCCTTTTATTTCCCCTCCGTTTTCCGTGTCCGCATTCTTGTTGTTTTCTTGTAATCCAAAATTATGGATGTCCATCGGGGCGACCGTCGCCTTGCCCTCCTTGGCTAGGCTGCTGGCTCTGGTGCTGCCGTCGATTTATCCGAGTGAAGAATATCAGTAAGTAGCCTATGGGCTGTCCCGACTCTGCTGCGAACAAGGTCGGTCTTGAGAGATAACGGCTGCAGCAATATTATATCGCACCCTCCGGTCGTTGCCGATATACCGCTACGGTCATACCCGCACTGTTTCGCTTTGAGAAGCTGACTACTGGCTGGTAAGGATTGCGGGATATCACTTCCACGAGAATTTTCTTCCCAGTCCGGAGCTCGACAGCACTCTTTGACCACCTTACAGGCCCGACCAGTTCGTCCCTAGCTGTACTGCGTGCTGCCACACCCTTGCTGCCCTCCCCCCTCCCCACCTAGCTAAGAAAAGCTCGTTTCGAAAGCTACTGAAGTAATAGTCGCGATGGATCGAAACGAGTGCCAATTTTTTCTTAGGGCCTGCGCGCCTGTTCTATGCTTTGCGAGGGTTACACTCAAGGTACGACTCTCAGTACGGGACTCTGCGCCGATCCGCGGTGCCCTGTCATATTTCTGCTCTGCTACTCGCCTGCCAAGAGGCGCCGCCCAAGCCCAGCCTTCCCATAAGCGCAGGGATTAAACAAAACAAATTCTAAGGTTGCACATGTCCGCAGCACTTTCGGTCGGCAGCATCCGTGGAGTATCGCGCACAGAATATCTGAAAAGGGTTTGAACTCGAGACGTGGTGGTGGTGCTACCGTTTTTTGTGTTGGCTGGTACCATTCTCGGGATAGACGATCTGGCTTTCGACCTTTCGTTGTCCTTTGCAGTCGATATTGTGATAACGCAAGGGGTTTTACAATATTCCGGAGCGTTTCTGATTTTTCCCTGTGTTTTTGCGTGTGGTCGTTGCTAGAGGTACGACAGCACGAGGGATGTTCTCCAACTTTATTTCAGCCCTGCAGGGCGAGGACGCAAATGATTCGGGAGACGAGGGCAGCGCCCCACTCCCGGATAAGGAGGGAGGCAGTGGCGAAGAGGCGGCTAGCGCGTCGGACTGGACCGCCAATTTGACTGGCTTTGCGTCGGGCTTTGCAAAGTCAATGAAGCTGAAGACGGCGGAGATAGCGAGCAGTGTCTCCAAGACTGACTGGCGCAGTGAGCTAACAGCCTTCACGTCTGAGGTTAAGAAGGATGCACACACTGTGGGAAAGGTACGCACTCCTCGAAATTGAAAGCTATCCCTCCCCGACTAGACAACGGCGGCACCTCTCATCATCGATGTCCACTTGCAAACCGTTGCAAATGAATGTAGCAAGACAGCCCTCATGGACCCGCCTCACAAAGTGGCCGTTTATTTGTCCTTGATCAGGAAGCTGCGCATGTAGTGGAACATTTTCCTGAAACGGCACACGGCGTCTGGAACAAACCCCCTCAGCCTCCAGCCTCCCTTGCTGGCGCGCAGCTGGATGAGGTACGCGATTCACTCCCTTTGAGATGGGATTGGATAAGAATGTGAGGGGCACACACACACACACACACACACACACACACACACAATGGCAAGAGTACCACCGTTGAGCTGCACAGCTTCTTTATCCCCTTGTAATGTGATAGCAATGGCGAGGCTAACGCGGTGGCTCGGCTCCTGGGGTTGGCAGGTCCGCAGGTTTGGGCAAAGCTTACTGAAGGGGACGACTGAAATTTTCGCTGAGGTGTCTAAAAGTGTGACCACTGAGATCGAAAAGGCGGGGAAGACGAAGCGAGAGCCGCGCGCCAGGGCTGGGCGGAACGCTGTTGCCGCAGTCAACGGAAAATACTCGCGATTTGAGACTGAGGTACGCATTGTAGCCTTCTGATGAATGTAACGTTGCTCCCTGTTGCGTCAGTTTCATTGATTGGGGCTGACAGTATTGCCTTACGTGGATGCAAGGTGAGTGCCATCCAGCGCGACTCGTCCACATACTGTGACGAGCCTGAGGATTTAGAGGAATATGCCAAATTCAACTCTTCTTTCTCTCTGTCAGAAAGAAAGGGCGAGATCGATTCATTGCTGCAGGTGAGCTAATCATGAAAGTCTGTGGCGCTTTCTTTCTTTTTGTGAGACTTCGCTTCCCACACACACACACACACACACACACACACACACACACACACACACACACACAGTGTTATGTTTTACCGAGAAAGTGAGAAAGGGTCATTTTGTTTGCAGAGCAATGCTTTCATGTCGGAGCTACAAACGCGCATTGTGCCCTTAATTGTGGAGTATGAGGTTTTCTGGACGCGATACTTTTACAGGCTTTATAAGCTTCAGGTGCTGCTAATTTCTTCATTCACTTCTCTCCCCCCTTCTCCTTTCCATGCCTGCATCGGGTATTCTTTTGGAAGCTGAGTAACGGTAAAATAATGGCGCATTTAGGAGAAGCACAACAAGCGGCAGGCACTAGCTCTCAGAGCGCAGGAGCAAGAACAGGAGGAGGACATTGGGTGGGGTGACGACGAGGATGAGGCCGTATCACCCGCGGCAGAGCCCGTTGAAACCAGCGCTGTGGCACCTGCTGCTGATGCGACAGGCGGCGTTGATAGAGTGGCTGAAGTCGGGGAAGAGGCGGAGCAGAAACATCAGGAGCTGACGGCCATTCATGTTGAAGAGGTGCCCCCGTCGCCTGCATCTGACACGCTCAGCAGTCCAACGCGTTGCCCGCAGCAGCAGTTGGAGGGCGAGCAGGCATTGGCAGCGGGCGATGAGAAAGAGGAGGCGGTGTCGGTGTCATCATCCACAGTCAAGGTATCCACCTGCTGCAAATCAGACGGCGACCCCTCCAGCACTAGTGAGACCGCCAGTGGGGACTGGTATGTCATGCCCGCCTCACCCGCTGCCAGCAGTCCTAACCGCATCAAAATTGGCGTATCCAACAAGGGTAATGGCGGTGCGGAAGAGGAGGAGGGAGAGGGGGCGCGCGAGAGCAGCCCTGAGCGGCCACCGCCTCCGACTGCTGAGGTGACGGCGCAGGCGAAGCAGGGCGCGGGGGAGGCGCTGAGCGAGGATGTCAATGACTTGCAGGCAGCGGAAGACGGTAAGACAGGTAGTGCGCCAGCCAAAGTTTCTGATGCTGCGTTGGAGGATGAGGATGAGGATGACTTGGATGAGGACTGGGGCGCCAATTAGAGCAACGGTATACCTGTGTATGCTAGTACACTTTTACTATCGACCTTCCCGACAGGCATGTAACCGCCGCCAGCCCACCATGAGACCGTGATGTCGTCCACGTACGCGTCCTTCCACCCCTCTTCCCGCCGGTCATATGCCTGGCTCGGTGTCATTTGTAAACTAGATATATTATCAACAAGTCGTCGAAGGTCAGCGACACCTACGCAGGCACAGTGAAAAACTGAGAAATACCAATGGAAGTCACAACCGCCAATAAGGTTGTGCAAAGTCAACTGCGTGGTTCACCACAGTGCCTAATCACGCGCGCTCGTTCTTTTTAATGCGCGATGGCTTGGCAATACGGTGCGCCTTGAGGTGTGTTGACGTCGCTTACGTAGCTGTTCCTTGGTCGCGAATAGCTCATTTACTGTGTAGTCTAAAGAGAAGGGCGCTCGCTCGATATCACATCCCCTCTATTTTTATCCCTCCATATGTATGGTCACCTCATTTTTTTATATAGGCTTGTTCAATTTAACGCAGTCGTATCAGTGTTTGTCGTGGTGTCTGTCCTGTGACTACCAAAGCGCAAGGATCTTTGGAACACACACGACACACTATAGCTCGTGGAAATGGGCGGCATGAACAAGTGATTCCGCCGGTGAGAGAGAGCATTCGAGCCTTGCATTGAAGCGGGCGAGTCGAGTTCGGCTTTATCTTCGGTCGTCATATCAAGTTATACAACAGGCTTGCATTGGTGCGGGATTAATTAAAAATAATAAAACACTTCTACACTCGGCCACAACGGGGCCGCAGGAGACTGTGGTATAGCTCCAGAGCCGGAGGCTGCTGCGCTTAGGGCCTGCTGTGCCTGGAGCGGAGCGGCAACTATACAGACAACATTTGCGTATGTCGGAAAGACCACCGCAGCAACTGGTGGGGAAGTATTGCCGTCAATTGTTGCTTCGCTATCGCCTTGAGAGCCTTCCTAGTATGTTGCTTGCATCCATGAGCCCGACGTCGTTGGGAACACGCTCCTCGTGAATTGAATTCATAGTTGCTTGATGTCGTGGCTGAAAGAGAGTTTGGTCCGACGGGTCCTGAGGGGAACCGCATCGCACGTGTCAATATGCTCAAAGACGTCAAGAATTACGACATCCTTAAGGAGGGAACGGAAGAGCGAAAACCCACCAAACCTGACTGGTCGACAGGAGCAATTCCGAGTATGTAGAATCAGGCACATCGACCTATTCTGCCGAGAGCGAAACCCTAGATAACGCATACAAAATGCAACGAGTGTCTCCCAGACGGTTGACACTTTTTACGGTGTTTCATGGCGCCTACCTGTGATGTTCTTCGTCCGCTCTCAGCACGAAGCGGTATGGGAAGTTCGCTGCCCCGAGAGGGTTCGACTCCGCTGTTTTCATGCACACCTCTGACCGACAAAGAAGAAGAATGTTCTTTACTACTGCCGGCGGGTTTACCGTACTTGAGCCAAAACTGATTTGTAGTCATTGAGAGGTCGCTCATATCCATGTGTGACGCATCAGCTGTCGGCGACCATGACGACGCTCTGTCACATCCCTCGTGCCCGCCCCCCGCTTGCCCATCTTCGTCCGAGTCACTAAACAGTGCAGAAACATCCGGCACTCGAGAGATGCCGTCCGGCCCGCTCGCGACGGGACTAGTCATCCACGAAGACAGTACGTCGTCTCGGGTTTTGTTCGGTGCAGGGGTAGTAGGAACATACCATCCAGAGTTCGCCGAGTCGTGAAGGAATGAGCCATCTGCACCGACACACAGCAAATGGAAAGTGCTCTTCGGCGACCACTTAAAACGAGTGTCGCTGGCGAGCTCAGTTGGGCCAACCTCGAAACTTACGAGAACAGCAGTGAGCCTTATCCTGGCTGTTAACGACTGAAAACCCGAAAACGACAGCTGTGACAGCCTGAAAAGGACGGGATTATACAACAGCAAATGGAAATCGGCTGTCTTCTAAGTTCTGACAGCGCGTCTGACAATAGTTGACGACAACATTCGAGTACGTTGGGACACATTCGCACCTGGCGTTCCGTCGCTCGCACCGGGTGTCAACGTGAAGCTTGAGGAGCTGAAGGAGGGCTCCGCCACACGTGTTGTGCGCTTAACTGCCTCCATCACAGCGGAAACCAGCGCATTTCCTGCCGCGCGCTGAACCTCGGCGGGCGCGTCCGCTAGCAGTGAGTCGTGATGGCTGCGCTGCACTCGCGGGGTGGCCCGCCGGGACGGCAGGTGCGATGACGAAGGGGCGTTGGGAGGCGGAGAAGGGGTAGTAGCACCGACAGAGTGGGGACTTGGCCCTCTTCTCCGCCCAACGCCCCCGGCTCCAGCATCGACATGGCCCAAACCAGCAGGACTTGTACTTGGCGGTTCGGGAGGGTGTGGCAACGTCGAGGGGTGACTGCTGCTGGTGGGCTGAGTCGCTGAAGCGACAGGTGCCTCCGGGGCTGTGGCAGTAGCAGCCACAGGCGCCCCCACTCGTTTGAGGAGTAACTCGTATTGCGACTGAAGGCGCGCCACCTGTAAAGGAGCCAACAGCAAAATAAGCTCGACCACTGTGTTTCATCTTATCTGTCGATGTGGCATGGCGGACTGGAACAACAGGGAGTGTCACGGCAGGAAAAGCACCAAACTTACGCAGTCAGTGAGTTCGCTAATCTTTTGCTGCTGGCGAGCAATCAATTCATGTTCACTCCCCGAAAACGCCGGCGTGCCGTCATGCACTCCTGTCGCTGCCGTCGACTGCTGAGGTGAATCAGTATGTTGATTCAATTTCGCTGTGGTCGGGCACTGCGAACTACCAACGCCGCCCGTCGCTGATCTATCCTCTGTGTGCCGAGGGCGTTCGTCAATGAAAGGCATACCTGCATATTCAGCGAAAAGGCGCCATTGGCAGTAATCCAACTACCGTCACACTACACTGTCCACTGATATGCGTGCTCGTCAGCTCCTACTGCACTGCTGGAGGTGGCCTGCTTGGGCCCACCGTAGTACAGTCGAACAATAATTTCGGCGGCGAGGGCGGGCAAGTCGGCAACACACCGCTGGGTTGGAAGGCGAAGGAGCCATTGTGGCTCTTCGAGAGTGAAGAGTAAAACTCCGGTAACTGCTGCTGCTGATCTCCCTTCTCCAGTGCAGCATAGCTCTCCGTCGGCTTTTGATTATAAAACGCGCAGTTGCCGAAGCCGTGCGGCAGTGTCACGGAGTCGAAGGCAAAGTCGACACGCTGGACCGTCACCGTCGAGGGCTGAGGCAGCTGCGTCCGAGAGTGCTCCCACCTCAGATCCGCCGTAGGCACACTGTGTGAGGATACTGAGGGCACAACCTGGCCGCCGGCGCCAGGGAAAGAGCGCCCCCTCACGGACTCGTCCCATCCACGACCGACGGACCTTATCGACGCCTCGGCGTGCGAAGAAGCCGCTTCGCCGTTCGTGGGTTGGAGCAGTGAGCCTGCGACATCATTGTGCAACAATCAGAGCGTAAATTTTCTTCTCCGGCGGTACGTGGCTACTCACTTGGCGGTTCCACTCACCCGACCCAGCCGGACGCGGCTGTAGCTGAAGCGCTTCCCGTGACGCTTCCTCACCCTGCGTCCCGAGCGCTGCGCTGCATGTGAAAGGAAGCAGTGGCGCCTCGTGCCCTGTCCACAGACATTCAATGAAGATGCAAGTGGAGGGCAGATGAAGATGCGAATTCAGATGCAGTGGGAAGCAGCAACAATCCCTCGCCGGCAGAAAATTTCCCTTCAACAGGCATAACGTCTACCCGCGATATCAAGTGATGAGGACATCAGTGATAGGAGTTCAGACGCGGACATGCATATAATGGATCATGGATGGTGACGAGGGTGCATATCTCACCTGTGCTCATCCTGCAGTCCCATGCCTCTGGCACACGCTGCCCTGTCCCATACACCAGCACGAGAAACGTCCCACCAGGCTGAAAAGCCTTCTCCAAGAGAGCTCGGTTGTGGCACAGGCGGATGCTCGCGGCCACTACTCCCGCTGACATAACAGACGACACGCCTGCCACCCACACGCCAACAACCGGAATCTATCCCATAGGCGATGGCATGCATATGTCAGTCCGAAGAGAGAGAGGTGCCGCCTCGCATGCAGACACACGGTGACAAGAGGAATGTGGTGTGGAAGCTACAAACCTGATAACCCAACGGGTCTGTGGGCAGCAGCGGCACAAGCCTTCGCGCTTGGTCCATCGTGAGGACGCCGTTCTGTGGGAACGCACGGCAAAATCAGCCTCGGATAGTCACCTCCATCCTCTTTTCGAGACACAGAGGTCAGTGGAGTGCTCACCTGAACAGCTGACTCGCGGCTGCTCATGGAAGCGTTTAGTTGCCTCGACAGCTCAGTGTCCAAAATCCTGCGTTATTGTGGGGCTCGGCTAAATATGACGCCACACATACAAACACACACACACACACACACGAAGCAGGGTCGATTTATGTGGGTAGAATGTTGGTTGGGCGGGCCATACCTGGGGGATCGAATGGGCGTGAGATGCAGTGAAGTTGCGGGGCATAGGGTGTCCAGGCGGATGAGGGGTGGCTGCTCTCTGACAAGTTGCCCATCCTTCTCTCTTCCTCGCTCTACTCTGAGGCGGATGGGTAGAATCTGCAGGGCACATCAGCGTTTGTTGAGGCGACAATTGGTGGTTGAATCGATGTCAGCGCAACCACACAGTGACGCACATACCTGGCTGATTGTTGCAGCGCTGTGCTCGGCGCACATTGCTAGAAACTCGGAGGCCAGCTGCTCCATGCCGTCGCCATCCTGTTTCACGTAGACAGGTATAATAGCACGGAATGGTTGAGTTCAGAGAAAGGAAAAAGAGATATCCCGCGGTGAAGGGGATGCAAGAGTGAGGAATGGGACGGAGCCGAACCTTTTGGATATCCACATCGCCGCAAATATTGACAACCACCTCTCCACAGCTCTTGCGGCTACCTGTGACAATCGATGATAAGCTAAGTATCCAACACTTACAAGTGCCAGTGTCCCTGAAAACATACCTATGGAGTGCAGGTTCAGGCTTGTGCATTTCCCCTCCCCACCCCCCTTTCGTCTTCTGGCCCCACCCGTAAAGACACATAAGCACTGCTCACCAGCTGTTGAGGTCGCAGGTGAGGCACGAAGGGTGACGAGCCCACTACTGCTGGAGTCATTGTAGTCCCACAAAGACGACAGAGTGACACTGCCACCACTTCTCCCCGTGGAATCGACCTGGTGCAAATACACAACGTCAGAGCCTCAAACGCCAACCATGCAGGAAATTGCAAAGCGATTACTAAAAATCTTATGTGTGGAACTTTGTTCGTGCTGTGCAGCCTGGCTCCCAAACGGATGGGGTTTGCGACACACCTGTGCAAGAATGGCGGATTCCGCATCCGAGTGAACTAAGACAGTTGGGACGTAGTCCTGCGCAGCCAAACATCACCGTCTCAACCATCAGCGACTCGCAAATATGCTGAAAACAAATCCTCTACCGATCGCATGCATGAATGCTGGTCATCCCCGATCCGTCGACATGCAATTTTCCAATCAACATTCGCTCCTCTCTGCGAGCCCCCTGTGTGCCTGTGCTGGGGGGCACGCACTGTGACAGCCACCTCGGCCTCCTGGCCCGTGGGTGTATGATCCCACAGTGCCACCCGCGAAGAAGGGAAGCGCAGCCCCGCCACCGGTGTACCTGTCATGGTAGTCCAATCACGCGATGGTTGTGGTTGCGGTCTGTCAGGAATAGTGCCTCGCCCATCGTAGAGGGCCTGCCATCTACTAGACACCCCACCCTCAAGGGCGCTTGCACTCATGCCGGCACTTCCGCCTTTGCGGTGCGCAGGTGGCTGCCCGGGCGGCAATGAGGCGCCGCCGTTGGAGCGCGGGAAGAAAGCCGACTGTTGAGGACCGGCAGCATCATCAACAGGGAATGTAGACCTACCCCACATCGCCTGGAAGGTGGCGTCTTAACCATTGCAAGTGACAGTCAATGAGTGCGCAGGGAAAGTATCCCAGAAAAGAACACATTCAAAGGTAGATGATCGATTGAGATCCTGGCCGATATGAGTGTGTGTGCTTGTGTGTGTGTGTGTGTGTGTGTGTGTGTGTGTGTGTGTGTGTGTGTGTGTGCGTGTGTGAATGTGTGTGTGTGTGTGTGTGTGTGTGTGTGTGTGCGTGTATTTGCTTTCATATGAGAGAGTGTGTCTTGGGGAAATAGAAGGAAACATGTACGTGTGCGTGCATGTGCTGGTAAGTTAGGTAAGTTTGCGTGTATGTTTGTGTGATTTAATCTAAGAGAGTATGTCTGTAGGAAGGGGAGGAAACACACGTGCGTACGTGCGTGCACGTGCTGGAGAGTTGTTTTACATTGTGTGTGTGTGTGTGTGTGTGTGTGTGTGTGTGTGTGTGTGTGTGAAAATAAGCGTGCGTGGACTTGTGAAAGTAAGTATGTGTGCGTGTATGTTTGTGAGCATGTGCGTGCGTACGTATACGTGCGCTTGTGGGTCTACGTGTGTGCATGTGGACTGAGGTGTTGTGGGCTACAAGGCTGGGAATATGGAGGCGTGGGGCGGTTTCCCGTACTTCAGTCTCGCCAAGGACACTTTGACTGACCTTTGACCGACCCTTTTCGCACCTCCCCGCACCCGAGTCCGCAAACAAAACCACTCAAACTCCTTCCTACACGGCCGCGACAGGAAGCTCACCACTGCGACCCGCACATAGGCTATTCCACCTCTCGCTATTGCCCACCTCCGCGTCACGCTGCGGGCGGCTGTCCTGCAGCACCTCCGTCACCGTAATCGGCCGTTGAGGCGTACCAATACTGATTGTGTTGCTTCGCCCGGTATGCGCCAGCGGCGTTGCCGAGCCCCGCGAGCAGTAAGTTTGTCGTGACTACCAGCTAGAGCTTCAGCGAAATATATCGAACGCTCCAAACACCCACGTCTCGAACACCTAGGGCGGGTACTCAAGTGCCGGACATCTGGTTGGGCGGTGCCGGGCGGATGGTGTTGAGGTCCGATTATATCAGACGAGGGCTGTTGAGGCCGAAAATGCGGCGGTCGTGGCCACAGTACATAGGGTCAGTCGTACCCGTACAGTAAGGATTTATAATAATGGTATTTGGGTATAGTACTCGGATTACACCGCGTAAATACAGTAGTTTGTAATTGGAATTATGCTTTGCCAAATGTTCGGACCTGCTCATTGAATTCAAAAATATTCTTACAAGAAAAGGCAGTGGAGGCCATCAAGCAAAAAGAAGAATTCAGCCATTTATATATGAAAAACATACTCCGAAGCCACCGCATGCGCATGCGCGGCTGAGCTTGGGTCGGGAGCCCGCGAGCTCGGAACTTGGTAGCGGTGAGCGTGACGCCTGCCCGCCTATTCGTGTTTGCTTTTGTCTCGGCGCTCTCCTACGCTGTGGCATCGCGTGGTACCTGTACATAAAGTTCTCCTTTTTATCGTCCGCGGTCACTCGCCGTCGGCGGCTCCGGTGTGTTTTATTTGTACCATCGCCAGCGTGACCCTCCCGGGATCTTTTATTCGTCGCTCGACCCGTGACCGGGTACAACTACCCGTACCGCCCCTATTATCGGCATCCTCGAGACCCTTGGCCGCTACCGGTACCGCTACAACTTTCGCCCGCGCGTGGTCATCCCCTTCAGTAGCAAGGCTCAAGGCATCGGCACGCGTCATCGCTATCACTGTACGGGTACTACAAATTCAGTACTGCTCTAAGTTCATTCTAATCGCTACCCGTACTCGGAGCCCGCTATTTGCAAGGTCATCCTTTATCGCTTGGCGCCCCGCTACGATACGGCGTTGTACGACGGAGTTGCCTTCCGACTCTTGTTGTGGTTGGTACACGGGTACCAAATAGCTTCTTTGCTCTTTTCTTGAGCATCTCCATCGCGGGCTCCAAGGCTCCCCACTACAAGCAACGCGAGGTTAGAGGCGCGACGGACCGGCATCGAGGAGCCCACCACGTCGGCGGCGAATCTTCCCTCCAAGGCACGCCACAGCGCCACCTCGGGCGACTTCCGGTATAGTCCAAGCCACATACCCCCCCCCCCCCCCTTCTTCGACCCGGCGTGTTCTACTTATTTTTGGACGCGACACACGTGCCACCCCGGATGTCCGCCGCGGCGACCCGGCCGGGACATAGTCATCGGCGTCCTCCACCGCCACCTCTAGGCCGGTCGCCCGGCGGCGGGGCAAGGTCGCGCCCTATGGCCCCCGCTCCGGGTGACCTTCCGACATCATCACCTACTAACGCTCAAGCGCCTTCGCATGCCTTACGACCTGGACATACACCGTCTCGTTTTTTACCCCCCGCTCCTTTGAGGTGCGTTAGTTGCTCAGCGTCGTTCCCGACCCTTCAAGCGCTATGCGCCCATCTAAACTCCCCCGCGACAACGTGCACTTTTGCGCCCGACAATTGCCCAGTTGTGGATGCCGATCGCCACCTTCTCGCGCCGTGCACTTTTTGCGGACGATACTTTCGGAGCGGTGGCCTTAGTAGACACCTACATTCCTGCTCTCACCGCAATACTACGCCATCCCAACAACCGGCATACGGTGCTTTGCTCCCGCGTGGTCGGCCGTCCCCGCCGCATCCCCAGTCCTTGCCCCCCGCCGTCCAATGGTGCCTTAATCATGGGGCCACTGGCGGGGAGAACTCTAAAGCCTTCTTCGAGTCCTACCTCCTTTCTTTCCGATCTAGTACGTCCTCGAACGGCGTCCCCCCTTCGGTGGTACGCCTCGTCAAGCCGGTCTTCGAGGAACTTGTCGGTTGCGTTTTGTCTTTCCGCGGTAGGGCCACCCAAGGGAATTCCGCGGAAGCGGCTTGGGCGGCGTTGCTTTTATTTCCGCGCTTAGTTTTGCGCCCCATGGCCGATTTCACTTCTGCGGGGCATCTGCCCCCTGACCCGGTCGCCGATTACCGTGACAACCGCTTAGCCCATTGGGCGTCATGAGATCTTGATACATTGTTTTCCACCGCTCGCGCCCACGCATCCCTTACCAATGGGCGGGCACCGCCACCTACCTCACTTTCGAGGGCCGGTACCGACCCCATCTCCCCTTCGCAACCCTTTCATAACGGCGTCTCGGCCAAGGTCGCCAACCGGGCGGCTAGTCTAGCTGCGGTTGGGGAGTACCGCCGTGCTATGGAGGCCCTAAGCTCCAACCCCGTTGCAAGTGGTCGTGGGGTGCACGAGGAATTATCACGGTTGCACCCACAAGACGATGACGACCTCGCGGACGTGTTGCCGGATCCCTTCTCCCTCCCTCGTATCAAACTCCGCGCTTCGGAAGTCGATATTATGGAGGTCGTTGCTAGATGCCCTCGAAAATCTAGTCCTCACGTCGACGGTTGGAGGTTTGAAACTCTTCGCGCGTTGGGTTCCCCTTGCACTCTCACCGGTTTAGCCGAAGCCATCGTGAACGCAGAAGTTCCACCCGGCGTTGCTTCATTCCTTGCCTCTGCCACACTTATCCCGCTAGACAAGCTCGATCCCGAACAACGACGCGCACAAGAGCAAGAACTTCGCGACCAAAAGGGGACGTTGCGCCCGATTGGAATTGGCTCCGTTTTAGTTCGTTTCGCGAATCGCGCGCTTCTCGCCGTAATTGGTGACGAAGTGTCTCAATGGTTGGCTGCTCGGCACCAATTTGGCGTCGGCGTTCGCGGCGGGGTTGAGATCGTGCAATTCATGGTTCGAGCCGCGCTTGACGCTTCACCGGACTGGGCGGACATGCAAGGCGACGCATCCAACGCGTTCAACGAGTTCCTGCGGCGTCCCTTGTTTGAGGAGTTGTCCGCAAATCCCGCGCTTCGACCGTTGCTCCGCGTCGCTACTATGTTGTATGGCCGTCCATCTACCTTGTACGTTTACGACTCATCAAATGCTCACGGCCCGGCCATGCGCATTCCGAGTACCCGCGGAGTCCATCAAGGTTGCGTCCTCGGGGCCATGTTCTTCGCAATTGTTGCCTCCAGGGTATACAAGCAATTGGCTGCGATTGCCCCGAACGAATCCGTTCTCTGCGGTTATTCTGACGATGTTCACTTCTTGGGACCCCCTCCGTCTCTCGTGGCTATTGGCGACGCTATGCCGGAGGCGTATGCTAGCGTTGGCCTCACCGTAACCATCCGCAAAAACTGTTTGTATTCCCCTTTGGGTGTCGGTGATGCTTTCGATAACTTACCCGACGGCCACATCATGCGGGGAGTAAATGTCTCCACGGAAGGGACGAAAGTATTGGGGGGGCCAATGGGTACATCCGATTTTGCTCGAGACGTGTTCGAAACGGCCTTAAGTAAGTATGAGGCCTACTGCGAACGTCTAAGGGGTCTAGCGGCTCACCGGCACACTCACACTGCGCTTCGTATCCATCAACATTGCAACCGCCGCTTCGGACACTTTGCCCGTACAGTCCCCCGAGGTCTTGGCAGGGGTGAGGGCTACGGTGACACCGTCGAAACATTCCTCGAGCGCGCTGACAATGCCACCCTAGATGTGGCGGCTGAGATATTGGGCCTTCCCGCATCTAGCCTACCCAGCAACACTCGCTCCGAGATGTCTCTTCCCATACGTTTCGGCGGCATGGGGGTGGGGGATTTGGCTGCCTTGGCGGATGCGGCCCATGTCGGAGCGGCCGGTTTGGCAGTGGGCTCAGCTATTCGTTTCCTTACAACACAAGACGCTCGCGTGCGCGGGGATTCCCAAGACGATGTTCCAATGGAGCCGACCATGTATGGACGGTTAGCGAGTGCTATGACCACAGCGGTGTCCCGTAGGCATGGTACACCGGACGGAGACGACGGCGATAACGAACCCATGTGGTCGTTAGAACTCGCTTCGTCGTGGGCGCGCTTGGACGCTGCGTGCGGTTCTCACGCTCTCGCCGAGTCTGAACCTTTGATAACCACAGCCTTAGCGATGCTCCCCCCGAAACGTCCAACGGTGGCTCGCGCCGGCTGCGTTGCCGAAGCCCGATCAAACAACGAGCAGATTGCCCAGTCCCTTGATGGCCTACCCTCGCTCGTCCCTCTTTCTGCGTTTGCCACGGACATCTTTCCAAAGCTACAAGCCGACATCAGTGAGCGTGTCAACTTGTTTCGCTTCGCGAAGCTCGCTCCCACGTTTTCCAACCGCGCTCAGCCGGAGTCTAGGCGTTTTCTATCTCGTCTCGGCCACGGCGCCCTTTCGTTTTTGGCTTCGGACCCGCCTACTTCGGGTCGCCTGGGCGAGCTCCGTGAAAAGTTCCCTGAGCACTACGACGCAGTTTTCCGCGTCGCGGTCTGTCGCATCTTCGGCCTACCCTCATCTCGCATCCTCTCTTCTCTACGCTCCCCCACTGCTTGTGCTTCTTGCCATCTCTCGGTTCAAGCTATGCGGGGTGCGTTCTCGTCGGCGGGTGTTGACATGTCGGATGATGCGTGGGCCACTGCTTTTGCGGACCATTTGGCTCGTTGCGGCGGAGATGTTTCGGTCCACACCGCTCACTCTTGGTTAGTGACGGCCCTTGCGGAAATCATCTCCGAGGTTCGTGGCGCACTCGGGGTTGGCGTCGAGGTCCTCACAGATCCCACGATGTTAGTTCAACTCCCCAACGGCAACGACGGTCTCCCCGCGGATGTGGGTGTCTTGCACTATCACGGCATCTGAGGCTCAAAACTTGCCCTTGATGCCGTGGTTTCCGGTTTGTTCGGCGTGTCTAGCCCCCCGTCACCCGAAGTCGCTCTCCGCCGTGCTGAGAAGACCAAGTTCGAGAAGTACTCGGAGGGGTTGAGGAGTCGCCCCGACATCCGCTTCATTCCCTTTGCAGTCACGGAATTTGGTACTCTTGGCGGCCACGCCACGGCTTTCTTGACGGAGCTAGCCAGGCAAGCAGCCGCATCTAAAGGGATGCACGTGGGCAAGTTGTTGGCCTCCTGGCGTCGAAAGGTCTCTCTCGCCGTCCATGTTGCTCACGCGGACAACGTCTTGCGTGGTTTGTCCGCCGCTGCGGACGGCACGGAGGCCGCTTCTTCCTCGGCCGGGATGCCTTCTCCGGCCACGGCGCTCTTCACCCGCGCCATGGGCCGCAAGCGTCCCCGCGCTTCCTCGAGCGGCGCGTGAGGCGCCGCTTGTCGCCTCCAAGTGTTGCATTCTCGGCGTGGCTTAAGAGTTATCTTAGTATAATCTGCTAGGTTTATGCACAATGTAGTACTTTCCTTTTGCTGTGCTTTGGATTCCGTGATCCTCTTGTCACTCTTGCCCTCTTGTTTCCCCTCCCACTTTCCCTGTCCGTGCTCATCTGGTTCTTCTTGTAAGCAAAATTATATGAAAAACCTACTGCCAAAACATATAATTAGGCCCTTGTCAGATATTACTTGAGTTGAGTTATTCCGCGATAAAACTGTACCGAACTCAAGTAAAGTGCGCTAATCGGATGTCGTAAATAGCTTGAGTTGATTTCAGAATGACGTTTTGAACTCATGTGGCCGGTTTTTCGAGGTCGGCACTTGAGTTTGAGGCCCGAACTCAAGTGGCCTCCGCAAACATGAGTTCGGCCCCGGAATCCGCGCCAAGAAAAATGCGGGCACATTTCGTGCACGCCATCGCCCTCGCCGCTGGCCCCGCCAAATAAACACCACGGCGGGCCATCTCTCGTGGCTGCCACCTCTCCCGCGCTATGGAGGGAAGGGCTGCGGACCCTAGCCCCGGCGGCCAACCAGGAGGAGACGCAGTCGTGCGTGCTGATGTTGGCGATGGCGGGGCTAGCGATAAGGCGCCGCCCGCCACTCCCGCCGGGCCTCCACTGGCGGCCTCCCCGGGCCAGACGCCCTCCTCGGGCGTAGGCCCTCGGACCCAACTCCTATTCAACGACGTCGTTGACGTGTCCGGTGGAGCGTCGGAGGGGGGTGAGGACGAAGACGTTGGCGGAGATTTCCCCCAAGGCGGTGACGCAGGCGGTGTCCAACAGTTTGCCGCCAAGACGAAGGCCGGCAAGAAGCTTCCGCCCGCCAAGGCCTCCAAGCCTCCGAAACCCAACCAGGCGGGGAAAAATACTGTCCCGCAGTGGAAGGTCGGGGAGTGCATGGCAGTGTTCGACGCTTGCGTAGCTACAACGGAGCGGCAGGTGGAGTCGCAAACACTCGATCGCCAAGCTTGGGCGGTCGAGGAGTATCCTGCGAAGGTGGACGACGTGACGCGGGCGGGCATGTGGCATAGCGGCAGCCCCACGCCCGATGATAGCAAGCGTATTCGGGTCAATGGAGGAGCTATGCTACAGCAGTTTGACAACTTGAAGCGGGAGATTATGAAAAGGGTAACCCCCTTGTATTTGGAGCTTCTTGATCATGATGGTTGCTTCCCCACGGGCACAGGTGCAACACAGAATATTATGGACCAAGTGAAGCAGCAGTACTACCTCAAGTTCGGTAGGAAGTCCGAGGGTGAGCCAGAGCAAGCCCCCGCAGAATTCACTGACAAGTTCTTGGCGTGCTGGCAGCGATACGGCCCTCTTGCAGAAAGTTGTCTGCAAGCCGCTTGCCTTCTGTGAGTGCCCCCTTCCCCTTGTCCCTTCCCACTCCGCCTCATCAATGTCCCACAACTATACACATTTAGTCATTTCAATGTCCATTATGCAGCCATCGCCCCGCTGGTCGCGGAGAGGGCGGTGACACTTCGCGAGCCTCGTCGCGTGAGCGCAGCCGCAAGCGGCTGAGGGAGGGTGGTGCGGAGGACGTTTGCGGGATTTCCTCTAGTCAAGCACAGGTTACAGGCAGTGAGGACCCGACAGATGGCGAGTTAGCTTCAGCTGCGTCGGCGCTGTCAGGTTTGACGGTAGAGTTAGGTCAGCACCGCATCGTGATGCAGCAGTAGGCGAATGCAGCTGACACCAAAAACAACATTGCGCAAAAACAAATGTTGCTAGCCAACCTCCCCGATTCAGACCCCCGTAAGCAGACCCTGATAGATTTGCTTTACAATGACATTATGCAGCAAGGGAAATAAGTTGTAATAATGATAACACATCAACTTCATCTTCCATTGCCTTTCTGTGAAGTGCATTGTATATTGAAAGAACGCGTCTTGTTTTGCTTATCATTCGTCCCAAACTGATCACACACACACACACACACACACACGCACACACACACACACGTAGACACATACACAGTGATAACAAAAAAAAAGTATTTTCATTCATACCACACTGATCACACACACACACACACACACACACAAAAAACACACACACACACACACATATATAGTGATAGCACACCTGCAACACACTCACTTACACGGGGATCACACACCCAAACACACACTCCCCCAAGGCGCTTCATTTTTTCCCTCAGTTGTTTTCCTTATCGTTCTAGCCGAAACTGAATGTAGAACAGTGCCGATCAGAGGCACTATTCCGCGGCGTCTTTCAATGAGATGCCATTGAATTGACCTTGAGTGGCAAAGTATATTCCCATCCATTATGCCACTAGCACCAAGAATGTCTGTGGAATGCATTATATATGGAAAGCCGGTTGAAACATGTTTACACATTCACTGTGAGTTGAAAGGGCGGCATAAAACTGCGGGCTCTAACCATTCTACATCACGTGCCTGCCATTTGTAAGCTAGGTGTGAAACAAGTTGATTTCTAAAAACGTCAAAATCTGCATCTACCTCCGCCTCTACGTCATCATATGCCATTGAGCCTGTCCGCGCGCGCGCGCGCACACACACACACACACACACACACATGCAGTCAGCAATTCACCCGAACCAACCATCACATCACATCACATCACATCACATCACATCACATCACTCACGCAACACTTACCCACAAACACACCATGACCGTTGGGGGTTTGAGTCATCCCCAGCTGGCGGTCGATTCTCTTCCAGTCGTCTTCGTACTGGCCAATCGTGTCCAGCCCATCATACCGCAGAAGCATGTTATGCAGCACCACACACATCTTGAACACCCGCTCCACGTCCTGCACATCCCTCAGGAGAACGGGGGAATCCACTAGAACGTGTCTCTTTTTTATGATACCGAATACCCTTTCTACGTCTTTCCTAACGGCCTCACACCGCTCTGCAAAAGTCCTCCGCTTCGGCTCAGATGTGCGCTTGAAACCATAGACATCCCCCATACTTACACGGGGAAGAACTCTTGAATGGTGGTGCGGCCAATGCCGCACATGCCGGCTACTGCGCCAACAGGGCACCCAATGGCCAACAACCGCAGCACCGCCATCAGTTTGAGGCTGAGCGGTGCTGCCGGACGGCCTGGCCCCTGCGGGTTGTCGTTCTCAAAAACCCCGGAGTCCCTCATCCGTCTTAACATGTCGTCAAACATGGGCTTGGGGATCCTAAAGGTCGCGCGGAACTCGTCGTAGAGAAAGCTACCGACATCGTTAACGCCGGGGTGTTGGACGTAGTCCGTCCACCAATAGCTCTACCGGTAGTCCCGCGACCACCTCGCTGCACCGGTGAAACGCTGTCCCCCAAACCACCGTTGCTGCTCTTCATGGGTCCCGTACCGAGGCCTCCGTTTGCGGCCAATGCGGCGGAGGCGGAGGCGGCGGCGGCCCACGGACTGACGGCTGTTGGCCTTATGCGAGGCGATGGTTGCTGCGCTGAATAGTAGCGTGGCCGCTGCGAACGCGGCCGCGATCGTGAGGTACTGCCGTTGTTTCACCATTTAATACGATCGAATAACGGCGCTAGGGAGGGCACGACGGTGATGGTGGGGAGTGACGGTATGACGGTGATGGTGGGAAGCGCAGCGGAGTTGTTTGGGGAGGGCACGACGGTGACGGCGGGGAGCGCAATGGAGTTGTTTGGGAGGGCCACGATTTCAAAAAATTTGAAAAAAGGGACCAAAGTCAACTCATTATCCGACAACGAAATAGCGCGGTACGCTTGACTTCATTTCAGCGGCTCCCGTACACTTGAGTTCCCGGTACTGGCAAACTCAACTCAAGTAATATCTGACATCGGCCTTATTCATAAGTTCAGATGACATTTAAGGGAAATCCCGAGTACACGCGCACGGCGGCCGGATTCCATGCGCCAGTTTACAACACGCCTAAAACACGGTGCCCTTGCGTTTTTCGCTCCCCAACCGCTGTCAACGGGCCGCTTGGGTGAAATTGAAATTGAACTTTGTATTACAACAATGTCGGCAAACCGGACCGACTATTGTCTAACGGCCGTCAAATTTGGAATTTGAATTTGTTTACAACAATACCGAGTTAACGGTTGTTGTCTCTCAGCGCTCCCTACATCTGCGCCCTCGTGGATTTACCATAGGAATTATGCCGTGAACCACTAATCCCAACCTCTCCATTGGCAATAATAACAACACCTTCAAAATCATAGCCGTAAACAAATTTGATTTTTCGGCTGTAAATGTTTTTGCATATAAGTATGAAATATACAATGTCGCTACTCCCCACGATACGCGGTCTGCCCCGGCCGCTGCGAGGCCGCTGATCAACCAAGTTGGTCAGCCTGCGAGTCGGGCCTACCTGACCTTTGCTCGCGTGCAACTCGGGTCGTGCCGTAGCTGGGGGGGGAAGGTAGGGGAAAGAACCCCTCGCTAAGATTGTCGACGCACCCGTGTCGATCTACGCACACCCTCGTCCGAGATAACCGCTCCTCCTCCCGTCGAAGCTCGCCTCCTAGCTTAGGCTCCCCTCCTCCTTCGAGGGTTGGGAAGAAGAGAAGGCTATAGCCTCAGACGGTGTCCGGTTGGCGCTCCTGCCTCCGTGCCAGAGTTTTCTCATGCCCCGGTCCTTCGCCAACTGTTTTATAGCACATGTCATCGCGTTGTGTCCGTCCGTACCCTCCCCCGGTGGTTTAAGCGGCTAGGGGGCCTCATGTGCGAGTAGTGTGTTGTTGCGATAACCCTAGGCATACTGCCTAACGCAACATGTCGATAAGTTAGTACCGACTAGGGGAGGGGTTGGTTGAACACGCGGATCGAGTCGCCGCTCCACAAAGATGTTGGGTACGGGAACATTTATTCGAAAACCCTCCGCACATGATTTTTCCGGCGGCGGTCGATCATGAGGAGCTCCACCGCCATACCGTGTCGCTCCTCCAGCTGCGACCCTCCTCCGGCATGCGTAGCTTCTTGCCTCGCCCCCATGGGGACTCGAGACTCACATGGCTGGTCGTCCGCGAGCGAACGCCATGCCATGGCGCTGCTTCCCGGTTGTCCGCCGCCAGCTCCACCGCCCGCCACCAACTCATATCCACCCGCACTCTCTACGCCGGCAAAAGGCTCGTCATATGCAAGCCCCTCCCGTGGACATGAGGGTGTTTGAGGAGTATCCAGCTTCGAAAACAAATATCAGACTAGCCGAGCGGGAGATCTTGACGTTGGTGAACAAATAATATTTCTAAAAGCCCTCCTACCGGCCATCAAATACTATTCCATTTAGGACACTTAGGAGAACGATTGGGCCGGCTACTCGTCGACCACGTACCCCTATCAACACACTTCTCTCCCATGTGTGTGTGCCAATTTTCCTCGGAGGTAAAAAAATGCAAGCAACCGCAGTAATTGCCACCGCCCCCCCGCCTACGCATTATCAACAGAAATATTTTTGTAATCAACAAATCCACTTGCCAAGAAATACAAAATGAAACTGCTGCTCGACCGATCTTCACGATACACAGCCCGCTTCCACCGAACTGGGGTGCCGACCGGCCTAGATAGGTCGATCGGCGTTCGAGAGGGGCCATCAACGGGCCATCCTAACCTAGCTCCCGCGTTACTCCGGTCTTGCCGGAGATAGGAGGGGAAAGGTTAGCGAAATAATCCTCCTCACGTGGCTGCTCGTCGATCCCGCCGTCGCATCCCGTAAGCCTCGCCCCAAGGTCGTTGCCGCTCCTCCCGTCGCGATTTTGTTCCTTGTTGAGGTCCCCCGTCACCTCGAGGGCATGTTGGGGGGGAGGGGAGGGGGGGGGGGGGCGAGACAGCCGAATAGAAAAACTAGCGCTCTTGCCGCCGCGTTGAAAAGTTATCCTTGTCACTTCCTCGGCTTTTCTCAAACTCGCACCCGGGTACCAATTGGGCAACCAAACAGTAGTCGTACCCCCCTTCCACCGTTCGCTCATCCGCCGAGGAATCCTTGTTTCGACTGCGAGCCTCCGCGCTTCCCCGGGCTCGCAATACTACCTAGTAATAGGTGTGCATAGCGATGTATGGTGGATAGCGGTAGGGCAGGGAATGGTCGCCATTGCCGCATTCAAAAGGCAATCATTACGGACATTATTCGAAACCCTCCGTACATAGTTTTCCGGCGGCGGCTGATCCCGAGGATCGCCGCCGCCAAACCTCGCCGCTCCTCCCGTCGCGACACTCCTCCTCGTTGCTTGTATCGTGTTGCCCCCCCCATCCCCCCCTAGGTGAGCTCGATGTCAATGTGACGAGTACAATCCTGCAACAGTACATTAAATGACATTGTACATGTACTCGTTACTAATTCCAATCTGTACTTTTCCATCGGAAGGATGTACAACGTGGGTACGTCGCTACTGCAACATTAGCAATGGTTCTGGTGCGTACTGTACTACCAATACCTCCCGGTACGTACAAGTACGCACAGTTAATCTAACTAGCTAGATGACGCGCCAAACGAGGTTTCCTATGCAGAATGTGATTCCCCATACTAGACGAGACGCATCGCAAGCCTATTGATGACGGTTGGAGAGCCCTAGCGACTGACACGTAAGCCAAACGAGAGCATGTGCAAGCTAACGAAGCAAAGACTATATAAGCCTAGTGCAGTAGAGGGAGGTGAATGAACCATTCAACAATTCCCTTTGTTCAATTACGATATAGTGCTAAAGTACAAGCAGTGAGACATCTTCTCATCTCTCTCCATTTGCACTACCACCTAGCAATTGAGAAACGACTGAACAGAACAAAATAGATTTGTGTATGCAGTTAGCTTCTGTAGGCTAACCGCCACACTGGTTTCGGAGCTCTTGGTCGACGCACGTTTTTCGTTGTCGCTTGATTTGCTCGACGTTGCTTGATTGACTCGGAATGGCTTCGGTTGGACCTAGTCGTTACGTGGTGGTTGTACTTCATTTTGGTGGATCTAAGCTTGCCGACGTTAAGCTCGTGTTACAACGCGAGCCTCGTTCGGGTAAAACATGGTTCTCAGCCGGTTCTATTACACCTGACGAAGAGCATGTCGATGCTGCTGTTCGAGAGTTGCATGAGGAAACTGGACTTATTTTGACTCGTGATGGCTTAACGTTGTTGACTGACGCACCGGCTCGCGTCGCTTTACCTCTCGGACAACAGCTTATTTACGTCTATTCGGCGTCCGTTCCAGTTCCCTATGTGACGACTCATTTGCGTACACCTGCTCAGCTCGAGCATGCCGTTACTGCCCAATCGACAATTAATCATGATGGTTCTTACGTCGTACCGGAGACAGTTGATATTGGAGGCATGTCGCTTACGCCCGCTAAGAAGGGGTTAGTTCCGTCCCTGAAACAAAAAAACGAGTCTCTTCACTTTGGTTACGTGACTCACTTTGAGATTTTTCGCCGTGCCGTTTACACGTCTCATGTACTCTGCTGCGATGATCCGTCAGTCCCGAGGCAGTTCTTTATGTACTTCCGGTTTAATGCCGTCGACTTTGGCCTTGTCTATATGCTTGTTCGAGGCTACATCAATTAGTTGTGTGAACAAACTCCGACTGATTTACGCATGGGAGCCCCACTGCCGACGACCAACTTTGTTGGTCTACCTGTTACCCTTACTGAGACTCAGCGTAAAGCAGCGGTTAATTCGCCGCTTCAGTTTGGTCGTTTCCCTCGTGACCTTGAAGAATGGCTTGAGCTGCAGCCGCAACGCTTCGTCTTGCTTGGCATTAGTGATGATTCTTACGACTCGGTAGTATGGGTTACTTCACAATTCTCTGGACCCCTGAACATGTGGTGGTTGAACCGTAAAACATCAGGCAACAATTCAAGCTACTTTTGACATGCTTGTCACGGAGCTTCGGAAAATATATATGCTCTCTAACATTTAAGACGACGCTATTAACGCTATGCTAAGCCTTACGCCGGGTAATATGCGTTACGCCGTCTATACCCAACAGTTCAACAGTTGACGGAGTTCTGTTGTACGGAGATCCCGTCAACAATTGACAGCCGACGTTCAATGTGTTCGTTTCATCAATGGACTGGCAAACTTCGACTTAAAGACCCATGTCAAGTCGCATCGATTACAAAAGGGTTACGACATCAAATTCGTGAAGCTGCAAAATTTCCTCAACGACGTCGTTACTGATTCGCCCCATTTAGGAGGTGTGAAGTCAACATCTGGACAATCCACATCACAAGGGGCGGCCAACCAACAAAGAAGCGCAACGCTGAGGACCCTTTAGTTGGAGCCTCTAAGATTTGGAAGCGTAATAATGGTGATGGTCATGGACGCGGACGTGGAGGAGGTCAAGGTGGTCGTGGCCGACCTTCTCAAAATATTGGCCGAATTGATTTCAGCGGTATTGCTAGTGCGTTGACTTCTGAGGAGCGCAAACGTCATATCGAGGAGGGACTCTGTTTTAAGTGTCACAATAAGGGACACCGTCTTTTTCAGTGCCCTTAACTGAAGGGCAAGGCAGCTATGGGTGCGCAAGCTAAGAAGTAATGATGGTGGCAAGGTTGTTCTACTGAAGAGCTGGAGCAGCCGGCTACATCTATTGGTCGTCCAAAGACGCTGCTAGCGACGGAGGTTGTCGACACGCCTTCGACACCTCCATCAACTCTTGTCGCGACACCTGCCACGTTAGTAGCAAGTCGTCGTCTTCAGAACAAGCAGAGACAAAGTCGTAAACCTGTAACCAGACGTTCGATTGATTTGAAGCTGGTTGACTCTATTTTTGAACCTCTACACGCACGCTTTGACTTTACCTTTGTAAAGTGATGTGCTGATGATGAAGGTCTAAACTCGCACGGTGACTTACCTCATCGTTCTCCGAGTGACTCGATTCTAGAGAGGAATTTGTCAAGAGAACGGGTGTTCATTAATCCACCCTCGGAGTTAGCTACACATTGGACGTCATTTTGAGAGTTGTCGCCGTACATGTCCTACATCTACAATGGCTGTGTTCGTTCTACCTAAGTGGGCAAAAGTCAACAAGCTCACTCGCAATTGGAAACTTTACCAAGAATTCCCAGCCCGAACACAGCTTTTTACTCTCCAGTCGCTTGAGAATCTTGCCCAAATTAAGGTGGTTGCTCCGGCTCCTTGGCATGTACAACTGTGGCTAGTCGACGCTGATTGTACTTCTTACGATCAAGCACCGACTACAATTCCTGACCAACCTACCTCGGTACATGTACCTCCAGTCGACACGGAAGAGTCCATCGCTACGCTACAACAGTTTTTTTCGACAGCTACCGCCCTTCTCACTGACCTTACTGAAGCTCGGCCATTAATTCGAACTAACTGTGAAAACTGATGATGGTGGACAGCTGATTCTAGCCTGGTGGATTGCGCTGCGACTCTTGACTTCGTGTCCGAAAGACTTTGTGAGACGCTTTGCTCTACAAACTCGTAAGTCTTTAACCAAGACTCATGTTCGCCTCGCTAATGGACAACGTGTGACTTCTTCGACAATCTGTGATGTGACTTTTGAGATGGCTCGTCATGAACTCCAAAGGGCTTTTTACGTCTTACGCGACTTACGTGCTGCTGATTTGGTTCGGGGTATACCATGGCTTGACGACGTATAACATGCCTCTTTACAATTCGGTACTACCAGAGTTTTTGCTCTTATGGATTGCACAACAATGGAGACTCACTTTGAGGAGCGACGTCTTGAGTGTCTACTCATGTCGTCTACTAAAGTTCAGAAATCATGCGCAAGACGCGCCGTAGCAAGGGACGTAATGCGAAATTTTACATGCTTCACGTCACGCCAGCCAACAGAGTTTCACATTGGAGAGGAGCTTCCAACAGACCAACGTGAAAACTTCCGGTCGTTACTCTATGATGACTTCCCGGAGCTATCGCAGCCCGTGGATTCTCCACGTGTAAGTCGACAGTGGGATCATCCCATTGAGACAACTGTGTTAGAGTTGGGGACGGATAGGTACACGGAGGTCGTGCCAGCCCCACAAGAGGGGGCCGGCTGTGGCGACGACTAGAGAAGTGGGATGAGAGAGATGGCGGCCGGCGAAGGCACCGGCAGGGCCGGCCGACCGCCACTAATAGAAAATAGAGTACCGCTAATAGCATAACACTAAGTACTAGGATGACAAATAGCTACCTTGTACATAAGCACTAGGCAACAGGATGCTAGTGCTAACACCCCCCCTCGAGGTAGCCGAGGTCTTGACGTCGTCCTAGCTTGCGTTGAGGAAGGTGCCATCTTGGTCGAAGGTGTAGTGCTTTTAGCATGTGTCTCAAGCCGGGTAGGTGTAGCGACATACGCTCACAAGAACGTGCCGCTACCGGCGAGTTGCCGATATGAAGCGGTTCCAAATGTACTGTGTAATGTACTAGTCTGACATGTAGCGGGAAAAACTGTCCACGGGCGAATTAGTCCACGCGTGAGAGCGACCGGCGAAATTGAAATTGAAATTGTTTACGACATGTACCGGGTGAAACCAGCTGCTGTCTATGCCCCCCCATGCATGTGCCATTAGTGGTCTTATATAAACGGGAGTTAGACCGTAAACCACTGATCCCAACCTCTCCATTGGCAGTAACGATACCGTCTAAAACATAAAGGTAACCATGTATTTATTATTTTTTGATCTATACGTATCTTTTTGGATACAATATGAAATAAAAAAGTGTCGCTAGTCTCCACGATACGCGGCTTGCTCTAGCCGCTGCGGGGATGCTGATCAGCGAGGCAAGTCAGCTTGAGCTAGTCGAGGCGAACGTGCCTAACCTCGGGTACCCTGCGACTCCGGTCGTGCCGGAGCTAGGGGGAAAGGCATGTGAAAACCCCCTCGCTAATATCTTCATCGGTCCCGTCTCGATCCTTGCTCTTCCCCGCCAGAGGTAGTAGTTGCTCCTCCCGACGCACTTCGCCACCTAGCCGAGTCTTCCCTCCTCCTTCGGGGGATGGGAAGAGAAAATAACTTAGCTGCAGACGGTGTCCGGTTGGCTTTCCTGCCCCCGAGCCAGATGTTCTCATGTCCCACGTCCTTGTTCCGTCTGTTTCCAACACTTATCTGATCGCGTTGTGGCCGGCCGTACCCTCCCCCGGTGGTTTACGTTGTTAGGGGGCCGCCTTTACGAGCAGTGTGCCGTTACGATAACCCTAGGCACACTGCCTAAGGCAGCATGTCGATAACCGGGTACCGGCGGGGGGAGGGGTGGGTCGGACATAGGGATCGAGTCGCCGAACCACAAAAGATGTTGGGTACGGGAATATTTTTCCAAAAGCCCCCCGTACCGGGTTTTTCCGGCGGCGGTCGATCCTAAGGATCGCCGCCGCCAGACCGTGTCGCTCCTCCGACCACGACCCACCTCCGTCTTGCGTAGCTTTAGGCCTCGCCCCCAGGGAAGACTTTAAACTCTCGCATGGCTGGCGGCTGCTAGCGAGCGCCGTGCCCTAGCGTTGCTTCCCAGTTGTCCGCCGCCAGCTCCAACACCCTTGTCCCACCGCTGATCCGTCCGTACCCTTCCTCGCCAAAAAACAATCCGCAGACATCGTTCCCGCCGTAACGGGAGAGTATTTGTGAGTATTAAGTTGCTGAAAAAACATATCGGATTGGCCGAGCGGGAGATCCCTGTGCTGGTGTACGGATATTATGGCTTTCCAAAACCCTCCGTACAAGGCTTCCCGATAGGTGATGATCCCGCGGATCGCAGCTGTCGGTACCTTGTTCATCCCCCTACCGTGCCAAGCCTGGCACGGCTACGGGGTTACCAGCGCCCACCGCGTGGAGGTAGAGGTAGGTGCCGACGGGCATGCGAGCGCACCCCTCTCCGGGGCCGCCGCCGCTGCGCCGCCGGCGGGCGCCGACCCGCGAAGAAGATGCAAAGCCAACATGTTAATCCATGTACACACGGAATGGCATGAAGGGGGTTAGAACCGCTGCTTCCCGGAACGGAGTTGTACGCCTTATCCAAGTACCGCCAAAAGTCGGTACCCGATAGGAACATATTGTGTATATGAACCCATCGCATCGCATCGCGACTGAGCGGCGAACACCTATAGCGAACACCTATAGGTGGAGGGCCAAGACTCCCCCGGAGTCTAGCGTACAGATGTGTCCATTAGTAGTCCTACGGAGGGATATGTAAACAATCTCCCTTAATTGGTTTCGGAGCGTTTACCCCTTCATGCCATTCCGTGTGTACATGGATTAACAGGTTATGGGCCCTCCGCGTTTACGCGGGGTTTACTAGGGCACCGGCCGGAGTTTTTCCATTAAGGGGGAGTGTTTACACATCCCTCCGTAGGACTACTAATGGACACATCTGTACGCTAGACTCCGGGGGAGTCTTGGCCCTCCACCTATAGGTGTTCGCTATAGGTGTTCGCCGCTCAGTCGCGATGCGATGCGATGGGTTCATATACACAGTATGTTCCTATCGGGTACCGACTTTTGGCGGTACTTGGATAAGGCGTACAACTCCGTTCCGGGAAGCGGCGGTTCTAACCCCCTTCATGCCATTCCGTGTGTACATGGATTAACACAACATGGCTATTAGGAGCGTGTAGACACGCAAAGGCATAGACGGGCGCTCGTGTTGACTCCCCCCTTTCGCTGTGGGAAAGTTAAGCTCCTCGCTAAGTAAGGTGAGCGTTGCGGCGTTGCCTCGGGAAAAAACAATAACAATACTAATTAAAGTACGCACGGGCCGATTTTTCGCGGGTCGGCCTAAAAAACAGATCCGGTCGAGAGCATCGGTAGGCTGCACGCTAGGTGAGACTGAAAGCTGGGTGGGGCGAGCGTGGCGCCGGACGCTTTACACACGCTCTTCTCCTTTTTACGTGGGAGATGGTGGGTTAGTCGCGGACAACCATCTCGAAGGGGAAGCGCGGTGTCGGTTGGACGATGAATTACTAGCGTGGCGCCGAGCGCTTTACACACGCTCTACTCTTATTGACTTGGGAGTAGGTAGGGCTAGCGTGGCGCCGAGCGCTTTTTACACGCTCTTCTCTAGTGTAACTTGGTGGAGGGCCCATAACTTGTTAGAGTTGGGAACGGATAGTTACACGGAGGTCGTGCCAGCCCCACAAGAGGGGGCCGGCTGTGGCGACGACTAGAGAAGTGGGCAGAGAGAGATGGCGGCCGGCGAAGGCACCGGCAGGCCCGGCCGACCGCCACTAATAGGGAATAGCTAATAGCATAACACTAAGTACTACGATGACAAATAACTACCTTGTACATAAGCACTAGGCAACGGGATGCTAGTGCTAACAAATTGGCCCGATGGAACGTCAACGTCTTAACAGATTGTCACCTTCAGAGCGCGTTGAGCTAACCCGACAGCTCAAAGACGCCATGGACGCTCGTCTTATCCGTCCCAACTATAGTGAGTTCGGCTCGCCCATTATTTTTGTGCAAAAGGCTGATGGCTCGCTTCGTATGTGCATTGACTATCGTGGCCTTAACGAGGTTACGCGTAAGGACGCTTACCCGCTTCCGCGTGTGGACGACACTCTTGACGATCTTAAGGATGCGAACTTTTCCACACACATCCACCTCGCCTCTAGATTCTGGCAAGTTCGAGTGCGTAATCAGGACATTCACAGGACGGCTTTCCAGATCCCTGATGGCTTAATGGAATGGGTCGCCGTGCCGTTTGGACTGTGCAATGCACAAGCTACCTTTTAGAGGATGATGAACGACATTCTTCGCGACTTTTTACATAAGTTCGTTACGTCTACCTCGACGACGTGTGTATTTTCAGCCGCACGCTAGAAGAACACCTTGAGCACCAGCGTCTGGTTCTCCAGCGATTTAAGGAGGAGGGCTTGAAACTACGCCTTAAGAAATGCTTCTTCGGCCTCCATGAGTTGGAGTATATGGGCTATACTATGTCCACTAGTAAAATTTCGGTTTCCACAAAGAAAGTCGAGGCCGTTGCTGACAGGCAAGTGCCTACGACACAGAAGGAAGTTCGCAGTTTCGTACTATTTTGCAACTTCTATGCCAGATTAAATCATCACTTTAGCGACCTTACGGCTCCATTGACGGACTTACTTCGGAAGTCCCAGCCACAGTAGGTTACGCTGACGTATGCCTGTTTGAAAGCCTTTGAGACTCTTAAGTTACATCTCATTTCCGCGTCATGCCTGATCCTTCCGGTGGTCAGCTCGGACGAGATGTTCGCCGTAGCTATAGATGCTTCAACAGTGGGGATTCCGGAAGTCATGTTGCAAGACCAATGAGGAGGCCTTCAACCAGTCTCTTACTGGGCGCGTAAGCTGAATCCAGCTGAGCGTGGTAACACTTACTATGCGTACGACGCAGAAGCTTTGGCCGTATGCGAAGCTGTCAAGCATTGGAGGTGCTATCTTGAAGGGTGCTCTAACTTCCTTGTCGTAACAAACCACGACACACTTCGACATCTGCTCAGGCAACCGAACAACAAGCCGAATACATGGCAAGCAAGATACTTGCGATATTTGCAACCGTTTGTGGGCTCGATGACACTTGCATATCGCAAGGGAGCTAAGAATGAAGCTGATGCGTTGAGTCGGCGTCCAGACTTCGTACCTCATGCCACATTTCCATTATTTGGGATGGCGAGGTTCCGTCCGATCGAGAATTACGACGGAAGTCCCAGCTACAGTTTGAAGACGCACAGCTAAACTTAATGACGGTTAACGCGTTGAAACTGAGCTATGAGTTCGCTGATCTCATTCGCGAGGGGTACTCCCAAGACTCGTGTTATGGGGACGAGGGTGAGTGGACAAAAGACAGCCGGATAGAAGCCAGAGCTGGATATTTTTGGCGCCTCGATCACCTTTGTATTCCACGGATCTCTGAGCTCCGACTGAGAGTGATCAAAGAGCTGCACGAAAGCTCGACACTTGGTCACACAGGAGTCGCTAGCACTCTTCCTAAAGCGCTCGACAGATTCTGGTGGAAACGAATTCGCCAAGATGTGAAAGAGTTTTGTGAGTGCTACGTCGTGTGTCGACGAGCAAAGATTCAACCGCAGATGGCTGCGACTCTTTACCCATTACGTGTTCCACCCATACCTTGGCATATAGTTGGTCTTGACTACTTGACACACTTGCCCGAGAGCAATGGTTGCAACAGTGTCGTGATTGTAGTCGATCATCTTACTCGTATGGCCCATTTTATGCCGTGTACCGAGAATGTTACCGCCGAAGAGACTGCTACTTTGTTTTTACAAGGGAGTCCACCGATTGCATGGACTACCCCGGGTGCTAATTAGCGACCGCGACTCGAAATTCGTCAATGGCTTTTGGGAGACACTTTGGCGACGCCTTGGCACGCGTCTGAACATGTCTTCCAGTCGACATCCAGAGACAGACGGACTAACGGAGCGCGTGAACAACACATTCTAGCAGCTTCTTCGTCGCTTGTGTTGTTACGACGGTTCTGATTGGACAGCTCTACTACCTCATGTGGAATTTGCGTACCACGCTTCTTGTGCGCTCGGAGTTGAACACACCCCTTTTGAGGCTAATTTGGATTCTCTCCTGAGGAGCCTCCAGACCTGTTGTTTAGCATGCGACCGTCAATTCTAGTTTCGCAAGATGCGACATAGCGATTACGATTGTTACATGAAGTTCACGCCATGGTATGCTCTGTGTTGCAGCTACACAAGGACGAGATGCACGCACGCACGGAACCGTCTACAACGCCACACTTCGTCAGAGGAGACATGGTGTCAGTTGTTACAACCAACCTCTTCTTACGAGGACAGCCCAACTGGAAACTAAAGGACCGACATCTTGGACCTTTTACAATGGAGGAGCAGATGGGGAAACACAATTACCGATTGAAACTTCCAGCGACAATACGCTTACATAATGTGTTCCATGTGAACAACTGACGACCCTGCTCTACTGCTCCACTACGACCATTTGCCCCGGTGACTGTTCCAAAAGGAGACGACGAGGAGCTCGACGTCTCTCAAATCTCTGTTGCGTGCATCAAGTCGTTACCTGGACGACGAGGCAAATATTTACTCTTCATGACGCACTTCAGTGATTACGATATTCCACGTGTCTGGCACCGATTGAACGAGGTACATCGAACTACGGCGCTACAAGATTTCTTGGAGACGCCCCGATGGCACAATTTTGCCAAGACTCAGGCGTACATGGACTTCATGCACGCTCACCCAACGCGCATTCTTGAGTCCTAGTAACCGCTTCAATAAAGGAGCTTAGATCACGGAGGTCAGCCTCGCGGCGGCCTCAAAGATCTCTCAAGAGGGGGAGGGTACGAGTGTGACGAGTACAGTCATGCAACAGTACATTACATGACATTGTACAAATACTCGTTACTAACTCCAATTCGTGCTTTTCCATCGGAAGGACGTTCAACGTGGGTACGTCGCTACTGCAACATTAGCAATGGTTTTGATGCGTACTATACTACCAATACCTCCCGGTACGTACAAGTACGCATAGTTAATCTAACTAGCCAGATGACGCGCCAAGCGAGATTTCCTATGCAGAATGTGATTCCCCATACTAGACGAGACGCGTCGCAAGCCTATTGATGACGGTTGGAGAGCCCTAGCAACTAACACGTAAGCCAGACGAGAGCAAATGCAAGCTAACGATTCAAAGACTATATAAGCCTAGTGCAATATAGGGAGGTGACAAAACCATTCAAGAATTCCCTTTGTTCAATTACGATATAGTGCTAAAGTACAAGCAGTGAGACATCTTCTCATCTCTCTCCATTTGCACTACCACCTAGCAATTGAGCAGCCATTGAACAGAATAGAATAGATTTGTGTATGCAATTAGCTTTTGTAGGCTAACCGCCACATCAACATCATGGTCGATGACTAGCAAGCGCCCTTCCAAGGCGTTGCTTCCCGGCTGTCCGCCACAAGTTCCAAAACCCTCAACCCACCGCTAATCCGTCCGCACCCTCCTTTTCAAAAAGTATTTCACTGACGCATGCCCCATCCCCCCATATGGAACGGTATTCAAGGAGTAATCAGTCATGATTAAACATATCGGATGGCCCGAGCGGGAGATCTTGGCGCTGGTACTGTACAAGTATTAATTTTATAAGCCCTCCGTACGTGGCTTTCCCGACAGCTGTTGATTGCGCGGATCAAAGCTGTCGGGTCACCCCGCTTAGCCCCCTACCGCGCTAGGCATGGCACGGCAATAGGGTTACTACCGCCCAGCACGAGGAGCTAGGAGTGCGTGTTAATGGGCATGCGAGCGCCAACCCCTTCGGGGCAGCCGCCACTGCGCTGTCGAACGGCGATCGCTTTGGTGAGGTTCGTGTAAAATTAGCATAGTGACACACCAACGTGTTTTGCGTCGTTATTTCCCGCACTTTTCAAGTGACGTCATCCCATATCATCTCCACATTGCGCACCTCACCGTTTGCGCTTCTTGCCACCTCATTGTTCAAGCTATGCGGAATACTTTCGAGTCCGCGGTATTCATGTCGGATTAGGCAAACAATCAATCGCATTCGCACACCATCGTCTTGTGGTGAGGATGCTCGCTCGGACTTGGTTGGTGATGATATTTATAGAGATATTCCCAAGTTCGATCCGCGCCACTCTTGTGTCACAGTTTACTTAGAGAACAAACTGCGTAACAATGAATTACGTCTAATGCACAGATAACGTGCGAGAGCGTAACTATGTGTAGTGTAGGTAAATGTTATTAAAAAAAGAATTAAAAAAGTGACTTGTCGCGCCACCCTCCAATGCGCTAGCTTAAGTAGCCGAAATTGAAATTGAAATTGAAATTGTTTACAACATGCACCGTATGCGCCGGTTTTTCACCAAAAGCCGGATGCGTGGGCTGCTGTCTGTGGGCCCTCCCAACTATGCCATACAAGGAACTTACAAGTCAGGGCTAGACCGTTAACCACCTGAATCCAACCTCTCCAATGGTTGTCGGGGTTTTACTCCCCCCCGGGGAGGTGTGCAAGAAGAGGCGAGGGCTGCGTGCAATTAGGGGCGTGCGAAGGGGCAATGTGCGGAGGCGCGGCGGGAGGTCGTGCGGGATTTGATGCGGTATATGAGTAGGAGGTGATGCAGCCATTGGACAGTATGCGTGTGGAGTTGTGCAAGGATGCGAGTCGTGTCGAGGCGTGCTTTGGAGACGAGTTTGTCAGGAGGGTCGGTGCGGGCGGTGAGTAGGGAGGTGAGACTCGTAATGGTGGAGGAGTGCGGTGTACCTGTGCGGCTCATGACGATGGGAAGGATGTCAACCACTGTGCCTGGCCAGTGGCTGCGGATGGCATTTGCAAGGGGTGTGTATTTGGCATGTATGAGGTTAGCTGTGTGGGAGAGGTTATTGTCTGTGCAATACTTCCATTCCCCTATCTGAATCTTTTTGATGGATGCGTAAGGTCGGCGACCGTTTGAGTGACCCACAAATCGAGGTTCGAGGATGCGGATGAAGTCAGGTTTGTGTGCGGGGGGTCGTAGCGCGGGGGGGAGAATCTCAGGGGGTAGGACGGCGGGACACGAGGTTAGGGAGTCGGGCGAGAGACCTTCGTCAGCAGCAACAAGGCGGGAGGGCATGTGGGTGGGGTGGGGTGGGTGGCAGTCAAGGGGAGTGTGGGCAGGAGAGGTGGAAGCAAAGGATTTTATGGGTTTGTTACCGAAGTCCGCGGTGATGGTTTCCCAGCGGCCACCGTTGTGGCGTTCCAGTAGGGAGAGGAGGAGTTGTAGCGCGCTATTGTGTCGGTCCTTTCTTAGACCAGACATGGTGGGGCAGTTACCGGCCATGTGGCCGTTACTAGTGAATTGGCCACAGAGGGGGCAGCGTAGGGTGGGGTTATGGGTGAGTAGGCGGGTGTTGTGGACTCCCCACATGAATTCTTGCTTGTGTGTGAACTGGATGTTCGTGAGGGTTGAGTGTTTTTTGTGGAAAGAGAAATCGGCGCCGTCCCCCGCGGCGCGGGCGAGGAGGGTACCGTGTTTGGTAGTTTGCGAGAGGGGTGTGTGTGTGTGTTTGGTGCTGTAGGTGTGTGCGTCGGCTTTGAGGTTGGTGTATCTGTAGGGTATGGGGTCCCCTAGGGTTTGTGGAATGAGGGTGTATGGCCAGGTCCAGTGACCTATCGCGACCTCGGAACCTGTGGTGAATGTAGTGTCGGGTGGGTGTCCATCCGCGACTTGGTTGGCTAGGGTGTCTGCGAGGTCGTTACCCAGGGAGTGGTTGTGTGCTTTGATTTTGCCGAGGTGTGTGCGGATGCCTGCGTAGCAACGGGTTTTAAGGGTGTGTGTGATGGAGTGGAGCGTGTCGCGGTGGATGTTGTGTCGGTAAGCGGAAGGGCAGTTTAAGTATCCTTGTATGAGGCGGAGGGAGCACGCACTGTCTGTGAGGAGGTGGGTGCGGCCAAGTTGGAGGCCTATATCTATGCCAGCTAATTCAGCGCGATTTATTGTGTGGGAGGGAGGGGTAGAGGTCACCAGGATTTTGACTTTGGTGTCCGAGGCGGGGTGGGTGGCTGCTGCTCCGAGGGGGGAAGAGCTGCCTTTTTTCGAGCCGTATGTGTAGACGAAGTCCTGCCAGTTCCAAGCAAGAGTACCGCTGGTGGGTGGTATGTTAGATGCATGCGGTCCGGGAGGGGGTATGTGATGGGGTGAGCAGGTGGTATATACCTGCTGAGTGGGGTGAGTAGGTGTCGAAGATGTGGGGAGGAGGGGGGGTGATGGCGGGGTTTGGTAAGTAGCCGAGTCTAGCTCGCCTTCATTCTTCCATCGTCACGCGACCCTCGGAAGCTCGTCTCATGTGACGTGCTAACTGTCGCCTCGGACAGACGTGGTCATGCGCGTCGTGTCGCTTATGTAATATCATCACTAAGCACGCTAGTATTGTACTTGAGCTAATTACATTGGTTGTACAACTGCGGGATGTACACTTCTTCGGAGTGTACGGAATGCAACTAGTAGCAATACGTACGAGTATACACTCATATGTGCTACATTAGGACAGTACTCGCCACACTCGTACCCTCCCCCCCTTAAACACAATCGAGAATCAGCCTCATGCAAACCCTCTAATCAGCCTCAGTCCAACTGCAATAGGTATTTAGCTCCGCTTGTTAAATTCACTGCGAGTGGGGTAGTCTCGATGGATGAGTTGTCTTCGTGAAGTCTAAGCAGTCTTGGCGACATGCAAATGGGAGCCAATCAGGTGAGTCCAAAAAATAATGTAACGCAATTGAACGACTTTTACTTCATTCAATCGGTGCCAAACATTTGGAATCTTCTCGTCCTTGAAATGGGTGTGGAATAGCATGTACTTCCCTCGGCGTCATGGAACCGTGACAATCGAGATGCGATCAAGGTCGTACTCATCATCATCTTCGGGAGTCGTGGAAGAAATAGAAGGACGTAACGTAGGGGTAGGACATGGACGAAGATCGTAATCGTGGAACACCACATGTAGGCGTACATAACATGGTAACTCCGATCTGTAATCGTTTGCTCCAATCTTCTCTAGCACTATTGTAATTTGTTAAGGGTCCCAAATGTATATCCTTTAGCGTTTGATTGTGTTGACCGCGCAGATAAAGGCCCTTTGTAACAACCGAAACATTATTTCTTGACTGTAATTGGGGTATTCTCGACGACTTAGAACGAGCTTGCATGTCATCCTTGTGCACTCGTACTACATACGCAACCAATTCGTGCACCTCACGTAACTGCCGTAAGGTAGTCTTTCTTGAGCAACAATAGAAATTGGGATCGACGGTCGCATTGGCAGCATCAAGCCCGGTGGTTCCTCAACTGAGAAGCCGTAGTTTGCCTCAAACGGGGTGTGCTCGATTCCCAACGTTGGACTAGCGCTGTAGATGAATTCGACTTGTGGTAGCCAAGAAATGGAAATAATTGAAATTGAAATTGTCCACAACAATACCGGCAAATTGGACCGGCTGCGGTCTATCGGGCCTCTCTCCCTAGCCATTCATGACTTATAAGCGACTTTAGCCCGGGTCTCTTCGACCAGGTACACCTATCGACACAACTTCACTGTGTGTCGTCGTTCCTCGGGAGTTACAAAACTGTAAGCAATCGCAGCAATTGCCACTGCCCCCCGCCTATAAGCAGTAACAACGTCATAATTTGTAATAAAAAAAGGTCTAAAAATAAATCCCCTTGTCGAGACATGCAAAACTAAGCTGCTGCTCGACCTTCACGATGCTCGGCCCGCTCCCACCGAACCGGGTGCCGACCGGCTGAGGCCGGTCGGCGTTCGGGAGGGACGCCGGGCCATCTTGATCTAGCTCCCGCGTGACTTCGGTCTTGCCGAAGATAGGAGGAGAAAGGCTGGCAAAAAGCCCCTCCTCGCGTGGTCGTTCGTCGATCCCGCCGCCGCATCCCGTAAGCCCCGCCAAGGTCGTTGCCGCGTCCACCGACGCGACGGTCCTCCTTGTCGAGGTCCCCCGTCACCTCGAGGGCAGGTGGGGGGAACCGAGACACACGAACGTAGGAAAAAAGGGGCGCTCCTGCCTCCGCGCCTGAATTTTCCCCGCTCATTTCCCCGGATTTTTCTCTGTTTGGTACCCAGGTACCTGTCATTTAGTCCGGCATGCGTCCATACCCTCCCCCCTCAGATCGTGCGTCCACCTAGCATACTTTGTTGAAACAAGGGCCTCCGCGCTCACCCGACCACCCCCGCAAGGGTCTCGCCTATCCGAGTAGTGGTTGTCGAAGAGGGGGGGGGGGGGGGTCAGGTCACCATAGCCGGATCCGTCGGGCCGCGGGTGCACGGAAATTAGTCAAAAACCCTCCGTACGGGGTTTTCCGGCGGCGCCGACCCGGAGGGTCGTCGTCGCCAGATCTTGTCGCTCCCTCCGTCGCGACTAGTCTCCTTGCCGCCCCAGCTTACTCCTCCCCCCGGGAGATGTAACTTGTCGGCTTGGCGGCTCGCTAGTGAGCGCCCTACCCTGGTGCTGCTCCCCGACTAGCACGACGCCGGGTGCGGAAATTAGTTTAGTTTCCAAAAATCCCTCCGTACATGGCTTTCCGGCGGCGGCTGATCCTAAGGATCGCCACCGCCTCACATAGCCGCTCCTCCGCCTGCGACCGGCCACCGACATGTGCCATGTCTTGCCTCACCCCCTGGGAAGTGTCGACTCGCACATGGCTGGTCGACGGCTAGCGAGCGCCCTTTCTTGGCGTTGCTTCCCGGCTGGCCACCACCAGCTCCAACACCCGCCTCCCTCCACTGATCTGGCCGTACCCTCCTCGCCATCAAACGCTAATGTAGTACAAGCCCCACCCCCTCGAAGTAGAATTGTATTCAGTAGTATCTGACTGCGACAAAACTTATCGGACGGGCCGAGCGGGAGATCTTGGTGCCGGTATCGCACAGAATTGTTTTTTATAAACCCTATGTACAGAACTTTCCCGACAGCTGTTGATCCCGCGGATCGAGCTATCGGCCCTCTTAGCCCCCTACCGTGCCAGGCTTGGCACGGCTACGGGGTTTCCAGCGCCCACCACGGGGAGGTGAGGGGATGCCGACGGGCCTGCAAGCGCACCCCACTCCGGGGCCGCCGCCGCTGCGCCGCCGGCGGGCGCCGGTAGCCAAGAAACCCAATCACTTCCGTCGAAACATGCATGGAAGGTGGGGTCCATCTTGGGCCGTCACACGCCTACATACCAAGATCAGACTCACCGGGTATCGAACCCGCGACCTCCTACCTGCTAGGCGTGCGCTTTGCCGACGCATCGGAAAAGTATGGATGTCATCGCTTAGTCGCCTTTTTGCCACTTAGTTCTTGTTCACGTCATTTCCACGCCCTCCCCTTCGGACTCTCTCCGGACAACACCCGGCTCCGAAGCCAGTGTGGAAGGTGGGGTTCATCTGGGGCCGTCACATGCCTACATACTAAGGTCGGACTCACCGGGCATCGACCTAGCGACCTCTTGCGTGCTAGTCGTGCGCTTTACCGACGCGTGGGAAAAGAATATATGTCGCCTGGTGGCCTTCTAGTTCACGACAATACTACGGCTCCCCCCCGACTCTCCCCGGACCGCAGCCCGACTCCAAAACCAGTGTGGAAGGTGGGGTTCATCTTGGGCAGTCACACGCCTGCATACCAAGATCGGGCTCACCGGGTGTCGAACCTGCGACCTCCTACGTATTAGTAGGCGTGCGCTTTACCGACGCGTCGGAAAAAAATTGATGTCGCTTGGTAGCCAAGTTCTAGTTCACGACACATGTAATAACCCGCAGAATTTGTTAGAATGTAGACTTAACACGTTTTGTTAAACCATCAGTCTCAGGATAGCGACTTGAATACATGTTTAACTAAATTCCTAAGCGTCTCCAAAGTGTCTTCCAGAATAGTCTGAAAAATCGCGGGTCTTTGTAGCTACACAACACACGCAGAAGGCCATGCAAACGGTACACACCTTGGTAAAAGACTTTAGCCGTATTTTTAGACCTTAGCCGTGATCTCCTATGTACAAGGAAAAAAATGCGCCATTCGCGTAAAGTGGTCAACCACCAACACACTATCGAACCATGCACTTATATGCAACTGAGTAAGAAGATCTAATCCAATTGTGTGCCATGGTCGAGGCGAAACATGTAAGGGTTCCAAAGGAGCCGCCATATGGGGTCGCTCTTTGGCGCGACGGCCAACCACACGTATGTGACAGTAGTCGTTAACATAATAGTCATGTCGAATGCGACGCCGTTAGAACATGTCGAGAGCCTTAGCTAGCGTACTCGCGTAGCCTCTGTGACATGCATAGCCAATATCGTGTAACTCGAACAACAACCTCTTCTTCAACAACGGGTCGTTCGGAATTCACAATATTGTACTTTTTCAAAAACAACCATCGCGGGCATCAACATGTTCACCCTTCGTCCACTCACCCTCGTCCCCATAAAACGAGTCTTTGTGTAACCCATTCGAATTGTTTCACTCTTTTCCGGGTACATCGGCAAGACATCAACAGTTAAAGTGCTCAAATCATCGTCCAAATTGAGTGAAACCATCGGTGCGTCGTGGCTTCTCGGCTGATGGGATTGTTCTTGATGATTTACACTCTCTGGCACATCACCATCCCAAAATAGTGCAAGTCACGTTCGTAACGCGCATGTCCTTTCTTTAACCTGTCATTCGGTTGCCTGGGCAGATAGCGCAGTGAGCCGTGGTCCGAGGCCACCATGAACTTGGAACATGTTTTATGGTAACATCTCTAGTGCTTGATAGCATCGGAGACAGCCAAAGTTTCCAGATCATAAGCGAAGTAAGAATTACCACGCTCATCATTGTTAAGTTAACGTGCCTAGTAAGAGAATTATTGAAGATCTCCTCCCCGATCTTGAAGTAAGACAACTTAGATACCCACTGCCGACGCACATGTAGCTAGGGTAAACGTCGCGCCCGAGCTGACCTCCGAAAGCACCAAACACGGCGCGGAAATTAGACGTAGCTTAAGAGTCTCAAAGGCTTCAAGACATGTAGGCGTCATCACAATCCTATGCGGCTGAGACTTCCTCAACAAGTCCGTTAACGGCGCCGACAAATCGCCGACAAAGTGATGAATAATGAACTTCGCGTAAGAATTGAAGAAATGTACGAAACTGTAAAATTCACGATGCGCCTTAGGTTCCGGCCACTCCTTGTCGGCCTCGATTTTCTTTGTCGCGACGGAGAGCTTTCCGCCGGAAATAGTGTAACCAAGATACTCCATATCTTGAAATCCAAAGAAACATTTCTTGAGACGCAACTTAAGACCTTCCTCCTTAAAGTGTTGTAAAGCAAGACGCAAACGTTCCAAGTGTTCCTCAAGTGTATGACTGTACATGCATACGTCATCAATGTACACCGTAATGAATTCCTGTGAAAAGTCTCGTAAAATCTCGTTCATCATCCGCTAGAAGGGCGTTGGAGCATCGCAAAATCCAAAAGGCATGGCCACCCATTACATCAAACCATCATGCGTTTGAAATGTTGTCGTGTGAAAATCTTCCTATATGGCTCGAACTTGCCTAAACCTAGACGCCAAATCCAAATGCGTGTAAAATTTTGGTCCTTTAACTCATGCAAGGTGTCATCAACACGAGGTGTCCGGTAGGCAACCTCTCGAGTAATCTCATTCATGCAACGGTAGTCGATGCAATTGCGAAGAGAGCCATCAGCCTTTCGAACAAAGAGAATCTGGGAAGCAAATTCGTTGCGACTTGGACGAACTAGTCTAGCATCAACAACGTCCTTTATTTGTCGATTTAACTCCTCCCGCACTACATGCGTCAAGTGGTTAAGTCTTTGACTCGGCAATGGACATGTAGTGTCGATCGGATGATCCAAGGGCCGACTAACAAGAGGGGGTTCAACATGTTGAAAAAGCTTCGGGCAAGTCGTCAAACTATATCGTCCGTAAGTCCTCACGATGCTGGCGGTCGCTGAGCTCGTTACCAAGATGGAACTCGGATGGGGAGTATTGTTTAGCAGCCGCCAAATGGACCATGAAAAATTCTGCAGTCCGGCCCTTAGCTCTAGCAGACTTCCGCATCATCTTTTGAGCCTTCGTCGACGACATGAGTAGACATTGGGGGGGACGCTCGATCACTTGGTTCTCGATGATAGTTCCATCCCTCAATGTAAAAAGTCGATCGGCACCAAATTCACGTGTCGCTTGCTTATCATCCAACCATGGTAAGCCCAACACAATGTTGGCGGCACGCAAATCACGAAGGACGTGAAACATACGCACAAAGCCGAGCGACAGTAAAAGAAATGTCACACACTTTTGTCGACGCAACTCGTTGACCTGGCAAGTCGCACATGTGTTTTGGTAGCCGACATATGCATTTGTGAACCCGTGCGCGTAGCGAAGTCTTCCGAGACGAAATCCAGCGTCGCAGCGCAATCCACCAGCGATGTTTGATGCTGTCTAACCGAGGAAATCGACAAAATAATTTGCGGAAGAGGACGAATTTCGGTGTCTTCCGCAAAAACCGCAAGAGAAGCACTCTGCGCTAGTTTTTCTTAGTGATGAAGTCCAGATTGTCCTCCGCTGGTACATGTGGATCTTCTCTTGGTCATGTTACCCGGAAACCCTGAATGCATCGAGAAACAAGGAAAACTAGATAAGGAAATGGCATGCAGTGATGAATTGCCGTGTCAAGAGACAGACGAGACTGAAGTGTTTATTAGTTGTTAAGAGTCAACGAATATAGCAAGCAAGTCTCGCGATGAATGAACATCTTGACATATCATTGCGACATGAAAGTCGTATTCCTTGCAAAACATGAGATTCTCACAATCGCCACTTTTGCATTGAAACAAGAGTGGAACATGCCCTCATGTTAAAATGCTGCGAATGAAACAAATTGTGGCGGTTAGCCTCCTCAAGCTAAACGCGAGCACAAATCAGTTCTAATCTGTCTAGTTCTGTCGTTGCAAGATGGCAAAAAGATGTTGTCGAGAGATGATGTCGAAAGGATGTTTCACTGTTGTACTTTAGCAGTATATGTTGTAAGTGAATAATGGAAATGTTAAATGGTTTTGTCACCTCCCTCTACTGCACTGGGCTTGAATAGGTGTTCTACCCAGATAGCTTACGCCTGCTTGCTGCGCTTGCGTGTCATGCTTTAGGGCTGTCTAACCGTCGTCATCCGTCCAGAGACGCGGCCTGACTAGCATTGGGTTTCACGACGCGGCTCCTTTTGCATAGAAGAACTCGCTTAGGCGCGTTATCTGGCTAGTTAGATTAACTGTGCGTATCTGTACGTATTGGGAGGTACTGGTTGTACCGTAGCATCAGCACCCTATTGAATATTGCAGTAGCGACGTACCCACGTGTGTACGTCCGTCCGATGGAAAAGCACGAATTGGAATTAGTAACGAGTACATGTACAACGTCATGCAATGTAGTGTTGCAGGACTGTACTCGTCACACTCGTACCCTCCCCCTTTTGACAGATCTTTGAGACCGCCGCGAGGCAGACCTCCGTGGCCTAAGCTCCTTTACTGAAGCAGTTACTGGGACTCAGGATTGCGCGCTGGGTAAGCGTGCATGAAGTCAATGTACGCATGAGTCTTGGCAAACTTGTGCCATTGGGGTGTCTCCAAGAAATCTTGTAACGCTGTAGTCCGGTGAACTTCGTTCAAGCGATGCCAGACAGGTGGAATGTCGTTATCACTGACGTGTGTCATGAAGAGACGATATTTGCCTCGTCGTCCAGGTAGCGACTTGATGCACACTGCAGAGATGTGCGAGACATCAAACTCCTCGTCGTCTCCTTCAGGTACTGTTACCGGAACAACATGTCGTAGCGGAGCGGTAGAGCAGGGTCGTAAATTGTTCACATGGAACACAGAATGTAAGCGTACTGTCGCTGGAAGTTTCAATCTGTAACTGTGTGTTCCAATTTGCTCTTCTACTGAAAAAGGTCCAAGCTGTTTGTCTCGAAGATTCCGGTTCGGTTGTCCACGCAAAAAAAGGTTTGCTGTGACGACTGACACTTTGTCTCCTTTGGCGAAGTGTGGCGCTGTAGACGGTTCTGTGCGCGCTTGTATCTCGTCTTTGTGTAGCTGTAACACTGAGCGTACCAAAGTATGTATTTCATGTAACAATCTTAACCGTTATGCTGCGTCTTGCGAAACTGGAATTGATGGTCGCATGCTGAACAGCAGGTCAGGAAGCTCCTCAAGAGAGAATCCAAAATTAGCCTCAAACGGTGTGTGCTCAATTCCGAGTGCACGCGAGGCGTTGTACGCGAATTCCACTTGTGGTAGTAGCGTTGTCCAATCAGAGCCATCATAGCAACAGAAGCAACGAAGAAGCTACAGAAACGTGATGTTCACGCGCTCTGTCAGTCCGTCGGTTTTTGGATGGCGACTGGAAGACATGTTCGCGTTCCGAGGCGTCGCCAAAGTGTATGCCAGAAGGCACTGACGAATTTGGGGCGCGATCACTGACCAACACACGGGGTAGTCCATGCAAGCGGTAGACTCCCTGTAAAAACAAAGTTGCAGTTTCTTCGGCAGGAACAGTCTATGTACACGGCAGAAAATGGCCATTCGAGTTAGATGGTCTACTACAATCAGCACACTGTTAAAACCATTGCTCTAAGGTAAGTGTGTCAGGTAGTCAAGACCAACTGTGTGCCACGGTCTGGGTGGAACATGCAGAGGGTAAAGAGTCGCAGCCATCTGCGGTCGAATCTTTGCTCATCGACATATGACGCAGCGTTCATAAAAATCTTTCACATCTTGGCGAATTCGTGTCCACCAGAATCTGTCGAGTGCTTTAGCAAGAGTGCTAGCCGCTCCTCTGTGACCAGGTGACGAACTTGCGTGAAGCTCTGTGATCAATCTCAGTCGGAGCTCAGAGTTTCGTGGAATACATATGCGATCGAGGCGCCAAAAATATCCGTCTCTAGCTTCAATCCGACTGTCTTTCGTCCACTCACCCTCGTCCCCATAAAACGATTCTTGGAAGTACCCCTCGCGAATGAGATCAGCGAACTCAGGGCTCACCTACAACGCGTTAACAATCAGTAAATTTAACTGTGCGTCTTCAAACAGCAGCTGGTACTTCCGTCGTAATTCTCGATATGACGGAACCTCGCCATCCCCAAATAATGGAACTGTGGCCTGAGGTACGAAGTCTGGACGCCGGCTTAACGGGTCAGCTTCGTTCTGATGCTCCCTTGCGATATGCAAGTGTCATCGAGCCCACAAACGGTTAAAAATCCCGCAGGTATCTTGCTTGCCGCTTGTTCATCCTGTTGTTCGGTTGCCTAAGCAGATGTCGCAGTGTGTCGTGGTCTGTTACGACAAGGAACTTAGAGCACCCTTCAAGATAGCACCTCCAATGTTTGACAGCTTCGCATACGGCCAAAGCTTCTAAGTCATACGCAGAGTAAGTGTTACCACGCTCACCTGGATTCAGCTTACGCGCCCAGTAAGAGACTGGTTGAAGACCTCCTCCTTGGTCTTGCAACATGACTGCTGCAATCCTCACTGTTGAAGCATCTATAGCCACGGTGAACGTCGCGTCCGAGCCGACCTGCGGAAGGATCATGCATGGCGCGGAAATGAGCCGTAACTTGAGAGTCTCAAAGGCTTCCAAACAGGCAGGCGTCAGCGCAACCTTCCGTGGCTGGGACTTCCGCAATAAGTCCGTCAATGGAGCCGTAAGGTCGCTGAAGTGATGAATAAATCTGGCATAGAATCTGCAGAACTGCACGAAACTGCGAACCTCCTTCTGCGTCTTGGGCACTTGCCAGTCTGCAACGGCCTCGACTTTCTTTGTGGAAAACGAAATTTTACCGGCTGACACAGTGTAGCCCAGATACTCCATTTCTTGCAATCCGAAGAAGCATTTCTTAAGGCGTAATTTCAGCCCTTCCTCCTTGAATCGCTGTAGCACTAGACGTAGGTGCTCCAGGTGCTCTTCCAGAGTTCGACTGTAGATACAGACGTCATCCAGGTAGACTGTCACGAACTTATGTAAAAAGTCGCGAAGAATGTCGTTCATCATCCTCTAAAATGTAGCTGGTGCGTTGCACAACCCAAACGGCATGGCGACCCATTCCATTAAGCCATCAGGGGTCTGAAAAGCCGTCTTGTGAACGTCCTGGAACTCGAACTTGCCAGAATCCAGAAGCGAGGTCGAGGTGTGTGTAAAAATTCGCGTCCTTAAGTTCGTCCAGAGTGTCGTCCACACGCGGTAGCGGGTAAGCATCTTTACGCGTAACCTCGTTAAGACCACGGTAGTCAATGCACAGACGTAGCGAGCCATCAGCTTTTCGCACAAAAAGAATTGGCGAGCCGAACTCACTGTAGCTGGGACGGATAAGACCAGCCTCCATTGCGTCTTTGAGCTGTCGATTGAGCTTAGCGCGCTCTGCAAGTGACAATCTGTTGAGCCGTTGACGTCGCATCGGGCCATTTGTTTCAATGGGATGATCCCACTGTCGGCTTACATGTGGAGAGTCGACAGGTTGCAGAAACTCCGGAAAGTCATCGTAGAGTAACGACCGGAAGTTGTTACGTTGTTCTGCAGTTAGCTCCTCACCAGTGTGAAAGTCGGTTGGTTGGTCAGTGGCTGACGTAAGTTCAATGACATAAAATTCAGCATGACGTCCCTTGCTGCGGCGCGTCTTGCGCATGAGTTTCTGAACTTTAGTAGATGACAGCAGCAGACACTCAAGGCGTCGTTCCTCAAGTGTAGTCTCCACTGCTGTGCCGTCCATTAGAGTAAAAACTCGGGTCGAACCAAACTGTAAAGAGGCATGTTCATCATCAAGCCATGGTAAACCAAAGATTAAATCAGCAGCACGTAAATCACGTAAGACGTAAGTCCGGTGAAATTCGTGTCGAGCCAGCTCAAAAGTAACATCACAGACTGTCGAAGAAGTCACTCGTTGTCCGTTGGCGAGTCGAACAGGGGTCTTAGTCACAAACTTCCGAGTCTGTAAAGCAAAGCGTCGTACGAAGTCCTTTGATACAAAATCGAGCGTCGCAGCGCAGTCCACTAATCCAGAAATTTGGTGTCCGCCATCATGAGTTTTCACAGTCAGCTCAGTGCGAATTAACGGACGAGCTTCCGTGAGGTCAGTCAGTAGGGCTGTAGCTGGCGAAGAAAATTGTCGCAGCGTAGCGATGGACTGTTCCGCGTCGCCAGGAGGTACAAGTACCGAGGTGGGTTGGTCAGATGCCGCAGGCGATGTCGAGTCGTAAAACGCACAATCTGCGTTGACTAACCACAATTGTACATACCAAGGAGCTGGAGCAACCACCTCCTGTTGCGCTGGGTTCTCCAGTGACTGGCGAGTGAAAAGCTGTGTCCGCGCTGGGAATTCTTGGTAGACTTTCCAGTGCTTAGGCAATTGAGCAAATTTCGCCCACTTTGGTAGTACAAAAACAGCCATCATAGATGTCGGAGATGTTCGACGACAATCCTCAAAATGCTGTGCAATCCGTTCAGCCAACTCCCAAGGTGGATTGATGAACACCCGTTCTCCTGACAAATCCCTCTCAAGAATCGAGTCACTCGGCGAACAGTGAGGTAAGTCACCGTGCGAGTTTAGACCTTCATCATCTGCACATCCCTCCAATGTGAAGTTGAATCGTGCATGTAGAGGGTCAAAAACAGAGTCAACCAGTTTCCAATCAATTGAACGTTTGGTTACAGGTTTACGACTCCGTCCCTTCTTTGTCTGACGACGACGACCTACTACTAGAGTTGCAGGTGTCGCGACTGTAGTCGATGGAGGTGTCGAAGGTGAGTCGACGACCTCTGTCGCTAACATTGTTTTAGGACGAACAGTAGATGTAGCCGGCTGCTCCAGTTCGCTAGTAGAACAGCCTTGCCACCATCATTGCTTCTTAGACTGTGGTGGTTCCATAGGTGCCTTGCCCTTCCATTCCGGGCACTGAAACAGACGGTGTCCCTTCTTGTGGCACTTGACGCAAAGTCCCTCCTCCATGTGCCTCTTGCGCTCCTCGGGAGTCATTGCATTTGCCAGTGTGTTGAAGTCAATACGGCCAGTGTTTGAAGATGGTTGACCTCGACCACCACCTTGATTACCTCCACGTCCACGGCCTCGACCACGGCCACCACCATTGCGCTTCCAGATCTTAGAGGCTCCGACGAGTGGGTCGTCAGAGTTGCACTTCCTTGTGGGTTGAGCAGACGGGCCGGCTGAAGACCGCATGCTACCGAGTTCCGGCGAATCCGTTACGACGTCATTCAAGAAATTCTGCAGCTCCACCAGAGTAACGTTATATCCCCTCTGAGCTCGGTGTGACTTCGCCTGATTCTTCAACGTCGAGTTTGCCAGACCATTAATGAAGCGTACGCACTGCACATCAGCTGTCAGGTTCTGACGTGACCGACGTAAGAAGTCGTAGTACTGCTTGGTGTAGACGGCGTAACTCATCATGTTGCTCTGCGTAAGGTTGAGTAAAGCGTTAATCGCATCATCTTGGATGTTCGGGAGAAACGTAGTCTTGCGTAGCTCCGCGACAAGCATGTCGTAGGTAGACGGAATAGCAGCTTGGGTTATACGGTTCAGCCACCACCCATTCAGATATCCTGAGAACTGTGACGTAACCCAAATAACCGAGTCGTACGAATTACCTGTAATACCAAGTCAGAGAAAACGGTGAGTCTGTGCCTCGAGCCAATCCTCTAACTCACGAGCGTTGGTACCAGACTGAAACGGTGAGTTAATCGCAGCCTTACGCTGCGTCTCCGTAAGGGTCACATGTAGTCCACCAAGGTTCCGTGTAGGCATTGGCATTCCCACACGTAAATCCGTCGGCGTTTCACCACAGAGTTGATTAATGTGTCCACGAATCAGCAGCCAGACAGGGCCAGAGTCGACCGACGTAAACGGGAGTACATGAAGAACTGTCTTGGAATAGTCGTGTCGTCATGAAGGAGTGGCTGATGTGTATAGACTGCACGACGAAAAGTCTCCCATTGAGTCACGTAACCGAAGTGAAGTAACTCGCTTTTATGTTTCACAGCATGAAGTAGCCCCGTCTGAGCAGGCGTAAGATTCAGACCGCCAATGTCAAGCGTTTCCGGGACGACGTAAGAACCATCCGGATTAATCGTAGACTGAGCAATAAGAGCCTGCTCGAGCTGAGCAGGAGTACGCAAATGACTTGTCGCGAACGAAACGGGAACATAAGCCGAGTACACGTAAACAAGCTGATGTCCTTCAGGTAACGCAGCTCGAACATGTGCGTCACTCAACAGCGTCAAATCATCCGGAGTCAAAGTGAGACCGGTTTCCTCGTGTAACTCACGAACGGCAGCATCGACATGCTCTTCATTACCTGCAACAGAGCCAGCCGGGGACCAAGTTTTACCGGTACGAGGCTCACGTTGTAACACCAGCTTCACGTCTGACAATTTAGTCCCTCCAACATGAATTACGACGACCACGTAACGTCCAGGTCCAACAAAAGCCATATCGAGTCAATCAAGCAACGTCGAGCGAATAAAGAGATAGCGAAAACGTGCGTCGACCAAAGAGCTCCGAAACCAGTGTGGCGGTTAGCCTCCTCAAGCTAAACGCTAGCACAAATCAGTTCTAATTTGTCTAGTTCTGTCGTTGCCAGATGGCAAAAAGATGTTGTCGAGAGATGATGTCGAAAGGATGTTTCACTATTGTACTTTAGCATTATATGTTGTAAGTGAACAATGGAATTTTTTAAATGGTTTTGTCACCTCCCTCTAATGCACTGGGCTTAAATAGGTTTTCTGTCCAGATAGCTTACGCCTGCTTGCTGCGCTTGCGTGTCAGGCGTTAGTAGGGCTGTCTAACCGTCGTCATCCGTCCAGAGACGCGGCATGCCTAGCATTGGGTTTCACGACGCGGCTCCTTTTGCATCGAAGAACTCGCTTAGGCGCGTTATCTAGCTAGTTAGATTAGCTGTGCGTATCTGTACGTACTGGGAGGTACTGGTTGTACCGTAGCATCAGCACCCTATTGAATATTGCAGTAGCGACGTACCCACGTGTGTACGTCCGTCCGATGGAAAAGCACGAATTGGAACTAGTAACGAGTACATGTACAACGTCATGTAATGTAGTGTTGCAGGACTGTACTCGTCACAAAATACTATGTCCCAGCGATGAAGGCGGAGGACGAGTTCAAGTACACTCAGAGACTCGTCCCGAGAGTAGGTCCAGTTAAACTCAGAGACGAGCGGCCACTGAGTCACCCGCAGTCTAGATGTGCCTGCAAGAATTTCACTTAACTGTCAAGTAGGCGAACGGAGAAACCGTAATACAGGATGGAAGGCATCAGCAGGTAGTCTTCACAAGTCCTCTGTGTGCATGGCGAGTGGCAGACTCACGCCCCGAGCCTGGAGGAGGGAGGGTCGGGAACAATGCTACCTTATCGAGCGCCTCTTGCTGTGGAATCGGGCGCCAGATCCATAACAGATATCATTCCTATAGCGGTGTGCTGTTTCTGCTAAGCATGACAGAACCACTCCAACACTTGGTATTGTTTGATAGCGATCTCCAGGAATTACACCTGACCATCATTGACACTCTGCACCGCCAAAATTATGGGCGCATCGACTGCAATACGGGGTATTCGCGGCAAATTGGAGAGGATTTTGGAGTGGCACGTCAGCATCCCCGCGCCACGTAAGCGCGTACACCCTCGCGTACGCCAAAATTGGAGAGGCTGGCCTCTCCAATTTGGCCCGATATCGGAGAGGCGCGACCAAATTGGAGTGGCGTTATCAACCGGTAATTTCAAATTACCGTCATGCTGTCACGGCCCTCGCATCCTCCATCGCGCGTTTCAAAAACCGACCCACCACCTCATCCCCCCGGTGCCGCGTGACTATGGCGGGCATAGACGAAGTCCCCGCGACTGAGGGGGCGAAGGCTACCGCAGTATCCTCGCTAGAATGGAAGCGCCGGTGGGAGCGGGAAGTGGAGTGGATCTCGGCGCTGATGCACGCGGCGGATGCCGCGGATATTTGCGACTACTGGAAGGCGGACAGCCAACACGGGAAGAATGCCCGGGCGATGATGACCCACCTGTAACGATTACATATGACGTAGGCCGGTGCGCGACGTGGCGACATATACAGCCAATCCAAAATCCTCTCCAATTCCCCGCGAATACCCCCTAATGCTGACGATGGGCAGGAGATGTGAAACGTGCGTAGATATTACTGCATGCCTTGGGATATCTTGCATCAATGCAAGGACCGCCCAAGGTCATATATCCCCAGCAGCAGGAGCTATGAAGAGCGCATCAAACGCATTCACATTTAGGGGTTCCAAATTATGGGGATAAACGGCAGCCCAGATTCGACAATATACTCTGAAGCGTGACACGCGAAAAATCGGTGCTTTGAACACTTCCGGGTGAGTTGCCCCGGCATGCCTGACATCAGTTCCGTCCATGGGCTGCCTGTTCCGGCAGGCCAGGCGCTCCGCCTCGGTTGCAGCAATGAACTCGCGACCACAACGAAAAAAGTAAATAGATTGTAATTGACAGATTCGCCCAACCGAATTGTGTTTAATAGTAGGAAAGATTTCCGCCCAGGGGGTGTGCGTTGCAAACCCTGGCAATGCTTCTATACTATGCTGGGCCACGCGCCCGCCTGCGCCCGTCACTTATGCCTCGCGCAGCACCTTCACGACGCTCTTGAAGGCAAACCACTCCGGGATGTCATCCCCCCCGCGCAGCATCTTCCTGAACTTGGTCCCCGACAGCGAGAGGGTGGTAAGGCCCTCTGCCTTGGCCACGTCCGCGGTCACGTAGCCCTTCTCCTCGGTGTAAGTGATGTTGAGGGAGGGGACGGTCTGCATGTTGAGCTCAGCCGCGGTGGCCTTGGCCAGGTCCTGGGCGTCGTACGCGCCGTAAAAGTCGTCGCCGGTGATGGAGCTCTTGGAGCCCGCCATGTCGCGGCCGATGATAAAGTGGGTGCAGCCGTAATTCTTCCGGATGATCATGTGCTGGATAGCCTCGCGGGGGCCGGCCATGTGCATCGAGTAGGGCAAGTAGGCCCACCGAATCTGAGGGTTGTTCACTTCCTCCTTTAAAACCTCGTAGGTGCGGAAGCGCACAATGCCGGGGATGTCATCCTGCTGGGTGGGGCCGCAGGTGGGGTGAACCAGGCACACGGCGCCCTCGCCCACGTTCTCGGCGTCCAGAGCGCGGGTGAAGAGCTCGTAGTGGGCGCGGTGAATGGGGTTACGGCACTGGAAGGCGACCACGTCCTTGCCGGCGGGCAGAGTCGCGCGGACCTCCGCAGGGGAGGCGCAAGGGAACACGCGCGTGGGCAGCTTCAGGCCCTGAACGGCACCGCTCAGGTAGTACTTGCCGCGCTCCATCGCAATCATCTGTATTACCAAACCGCAACAGTCAAGGAAGGAGCGAATCACAAAAGCAGCACAGGCCTGTGGGCTTTACTGTCAATGGGATAGTTTGAGGGTGCAGTCCTACCTGCACACCAGGGTGCTCGAGGGAGGAGGTGCCGTAGCAGTTCAGGGCCTCCAGGGGCTTGTTGGGCAGGTACTTCTCGGACACAGTCAGCACGGCGATATCCTCACCTGCGGAAAAGTGGTATGCGCGGACTCGGGAGTGAGACACCGTCGCGCTGGGGCGAGAGGAAGCTGGGCAGGGGGTTGGAGGAGCCAACTAACCCTTGTAGGTCAGTAGGACCGTGTCGCCAACGGCCACGTCCTCGCAGTCGGTGTCCAACACGATAGGCAGGCCGAAGATGGTGCCATCGGTCATCTTCATGTCGGTGACGATGCTGTTGTAGTCCGCCTCGCTGACAAAGCCGGTCATGGGGGAGAAGCCACTGGTAACGGGTGACATGAAGGCACGCTATCAGCAAAGCATGCTTTACAGTTTCAAAAACATATAGCAATGTCTGCAAGCTGTATCGCATTAATCGTGAATTCGACAGGCAACACACCCGACCACCAACAGCTCAACATCGCAGGCGCCGCGGTCGCTGAGCTCCATGGTCTTGGTGGCGCTGGCCTTGACGTTCGCCTGGAAGCCACAGACAGCGCCAAGTCAGTGACGAATCCAAATGGTTGTCAGTACATTCAATATGCGACTGAAGTCCAAGTGATGAACTCATGTGCGATGGAACGTCAATCAATCGAGGAAGGACAATCATTGAAGAAGGGGGCGATGGTTGGTGCGGCGTGACGGCAGGTGTACCTGCTCAGATTCAGGGACCATCAGGTCCACGAGTACTCCGCCATGGGGGGTCTGCAGGCCTTCCTCAACAGCGGCAGCCCTGCCCAGAACCGAATATTTATTCACGAACACTCAGTTAACTGCAGACGCGACGAGAAAGAAAGGAATCGTCGACTGTTTGGGCGACGGTGCTCGGGTGGACCAACAGCCGACGGGAGAAGCAGCAGAGGAGCGTTAAAGACGCTTAATGCGGGTGTGAATGCGATGTGGACGACATGCGGAAGGTGGCACAAGTACATGGAGCGAATAACCCGCAACAGACCCGCTGTAACATGTACTTGGCAGGAAAGTGGGTGAGTTGGTTGTTTCGACGGGATGTGCAGGTGTCTGACGACAAGCGGCCCTGGACGGGCACGTCAGAAAAGCACGGGGTATATTTGTGCTAGTAAGCATACCTGACGTTAACAGAGGCACGGGCACCTACACGGCGTCCGGCCGCGGAAAGAGAGTTCTGGCGAGCGGCGAAGCTGCGCCGTGTGCGGAGGGGTGCGGAAACGACAGCGGCGTGGGCGGCAGAGCGACGGCCAGCGGCGGGGCTGGTCTGGCCGGCAGCGACGACGGCGCTTGCGCGAGAGGTGACAGCGAACGCCATGTTTGTCGAGGGGATCAGCAAAAGTGAGTTCGAGCTGTCGGATGAGGAGGGGGTGGAAGTGATACGATAGTGGGAGTGTGGTCGTCCCCTCACGTTTTGGGTTGCAACTCGCATCCGATCGCAATCGCCGACTAAGCGTGAGCTGCCGCCGCTGTTTGCGAGAAGATATGAGGACGTGACATGGATATGACGGCAGTACTTTCGCTAAACCTGCCTGATGATCCGACGCTGATGCTGGATGAACCCGCTGAGCCTGCAGTTTGGACCACCCGTGGGCGCCTGCCAAAACTACAAGGCACAGAGAACGCCACGAGAGCAATAACTCGATACGAAGTGTATGGGATCGAGATGAGGGGCGCAAAAAAAAAAAAAAAAAACCACTTACACATTGATTTAAATGTGCCAAAAGTTTAAGAGTGATTACATTTTTTCCAAAATACCACCACAGGCAAGGCCTCAAGGAAGATCAGCGCATAATTATGGGGTTGGGATTGGTGGGTGGGTTCGCGAGCATAGATTGGCTGAGCGCGACAACAGAGAGTGCCATGCTCGTCGCTAGTTCTGGCTTATAAAGCTAGGGCTAGTTAGAGTTGATCGTTGGGAAAGTCCTTAGGTGGTTGGTTGCGACTTACAACCAGTACGGGTTTGTTGTCATGGGCGTCCTGCAAGGAGGTGCGACGCGTCGTCACTAACGGTAACATTAACCGTGGGAGTCACTTTTCCCGTACACATGGTGGTTAAGTTTGCATACCTCCATGAAATGAATGAATTTTCTTACAATAATCAACGAGTTAACGGTTGTTGTCTCCTGGCGTACCTTACTCCCTTGTGATCAATGTGATAGTTTGCATGTCGAGACCTAATTTATGACACAAATATGTTTAGTTCAATTTGATTGATGCTGCTACTCCACGTGAAAGTGTAGATGGAGAGAGGCGGAAGATGTTGGACTGTAAAGTGCTTAACACTACCCCTCCCTCACCCTCGCCGACATTATATCTCGCGATTCATTCGATAAAACGATCCACTCCCTAGGCACGGGCAAAGCCCCCGGCCCAGACGGCATCCCTAACGAAATAATCAAATACCTACCCGATGCGACCCGCTCCGCCCTTTTCTCCTTCCTCTCCCTCCTCGCCCACAAAACCTGCACCCCCCGAGTGATGCCAAAGCACAACTTGTTTATTACACAAAAAGTGACCCGACTCTCCTCGACAATTATCACCCCATTGCCCTTATGTCCAACTTCCTCAAACTTTGGATCGCACTCATCGACGACGCATGCTCTGAGTACGCAGAAACCCACGGCATCCTCAACGAGCAGCAAGACGTCTTTTGACTGCTCCGCAACATCCATGATGCCCTCGCCTCCATCATCATCATCATGGAAGACGCTAAAGTTTATAACAAAGATATCTACATCATGTACGCGGACTTCAAAGGAGCCTTCCACGCTGCGGACCACCGCATCATATTCAAGCACATGCGCCAACTCGGTATGCCCTCCACCTTTGTTGACACATGCGAACAACTCTATGGTGTTTCCAACACTGAATGTATCACCCCCTACGGCCCCCACCCCTCTATTGATATTAATCGGGGCACCCTACATGGAGATACCCTCTCCCCCTCCCTCTTCACCCACTTCCTCGAACCATTCCTCCGCCGGCTCACGGTCGGCAGCCAAGGCTACCGTCCCGGTACCCCCACCACTAACGTTGACCCTACAAAACCCACGGCGGCCTACCCCGGACACGGATTCGCCGACGACCTCATCCCTGCAATGGGCTCTCCCACAAACATGACCATCCGTGTAGAGAAGCTCTCTATCTTCGCCGCGTACACATGTATGACCGTTAACGTTCGAAAATGTTGCATTACCGGCGCGCTATGGAATAAAGGTAACGCCATCTCCCTCGCCAATCGCACTCTTCTCGCCTCCCGATTGCAAAAGCACTTCGTTAAAAAAAAAAAAATGAAATATTTTACTCCAATACCGGTAAACCGGCTGGAGTCTCTGGGCCCCCCCTTTTGCTATGCCATACAGGACTTAGTAGCGTGAGGTAGACCGCGAACCACTAATCCCAACCTCTCCAATGGCAGTAACGATATCGTCTAAAACATACCCGTACCAGTATCCAAGTATTTACTATTTTCTGACCTATACTTTTTTTTTTCCTGGATACAGTATGAAATAAAAATTGTCGCTATTCTCCACGATACGCGGCCTGCTCCAGCCGCGGCGGGGTTGCCGATCAGCAAGGCTGGTCAGCTTGAGCTGGTCGAGTCGAACCTGCCTGACCTCGGCTCATGTGCGACTCCGGTCGTGCCGGAGGTAGGGGGAAAGGCAGGTGGAAAACCCCCCTCGCGCAGGTCGTCGTCGGACTCGTCTCGATCCTTGCTCGACCCCGTCCGAGATATCGGAGATAGTGGTCGCTCTTCTCGGCGCGACCCTCCACCTAGTCTAGCCTTCTCCCCCCCCGCGGGGGCTGGGAGGAGAAAAAGCGAGGCTACAGACGGTGTTCGGCTGGCTCTCCTGCCTCCGAGTCAGATGTCTCCTGTCCCCTGTCCGTTTGCCGTCTGGTTCCACCACCCATCTGATCGCGCTGTGCTGGCCGCACTTGTCTCCCCCGGTGATTTACGTTGTTAAGGGGCCGCCTATACGAGCAGTGTGCTGTTGCGATAACCCGGGGCACACTGCCTGAGGCAGCCTGTCGATAACCGGGTACCGACTAGGGGAGGGGGAACGGATAATGCCCAGGGATCGGCTATCCTCAAAAGATGGTGGGTACGGGAATATTTAACCAAAAACCCCCCGTACCGGGTTTTTCCGGTGGCGGATGATCCTCCCGACCTCCGCCGCCAGACCGTGCCGCTCCTCCGGCTGCGACTCGCCTCCGTCCTGCGTGTCTTCGGGCCTCTCCCCCAAGGGAAACCAAAAGGTTTCGCAGGGCTGGCGGCTGCTAGCGAGCGCCGTGCCCTAGCGCTGCTTCCCAGCTGTCCGCCGCCAGCTCCAACACCCTCGTCCCACCGCTGATCCGTCCGTACCCCTCTTCGCCAAAAAATATTTCGCAAACGCCGCCCCCGCCCCATCGTCGGGAGAGTATCTGTGAGTATTTAGTCGCGGAAAAAAACATATCGGACTGGCCGAGCGGGAGATCCCTGTGCCGGTGTACGGACATTATGTTTTCCAAAACCCTCCGTACAGGGCTTCCCGACAGCTACTGATCCCGCGGATCGCAGCTGTCGGTACCTCGTTCAGCCCCCTACCGTGCCAGGCCTGGCACGGCTATGGGGTTACCAGCGCCCACCGCGTGGAGGTAGAGGTAGGTGCCGACGGGCCTGCGAGCGCACCCCCCTCCGGGGCCGCCGCCGCTGCGCCGCCGGCGGGCGCCAAGCACTTCGTTACCATCAACACGTACACCCCCCCATCCCTTCCATCGACCCCTCGAAATCCTACCGGGTCCTCGGGGTTGAGCTCAACACCACCCTCACTTTCACTAAGCACTCGCGCGAACTAAAACGCACGATTGCCTCCCTCATAAATGCCCTATCCACCTCCCTACTCACACAATCCCGCAGGATACGCGTCATCCGGGGCTTTCTCATTGGCAAGCACTTCTTCCTACAACTAGGCCTCTTCAACGACTCTCAACTCGACATCCTCGACGGCGAAGTATGCCGCGCACTACGCTTTGCCGTCTCCTCGGTACGTAACCTCCCCCGCACAACCCTTCAACGTCCCACATTCGACCTCGGCTACGGCCTCCCCTCCCTCAAAGCCCACGCAGTACAACTCATAGTCTATCACTTCCACAAAATCATGAACACCCCAGGCTACATAGGCCACATGGCCAGAACACATATCCACACCATCTCCACCGCATACACCCACCGGCCCACAAAGTCCATAATGTACCAAGGCCCATCCCCGCCAACACTCCCATGCCTCGTCCACGACTAACGTGAAGCCAGCACCTTATTCCATCACATCCCCCCCCTCTCCCTCACCAACGGGCAGAACTAGTGGGCATCGACATAGGCCTACAACTAGGTGATACACACCTCTTAACGGAAAGTTTATGCTCCCTCCGCCTCATCCAAGACTATCTCTACTGCCCAACCGCTTATCAACACGACTTCCACCCAGACACAATCGATTGTAAAACATACACCCTTAAAAATCGTTGCAAGTCATGCATCCGTACCCACCCACCCACCCACGGTGTAGGCAAAATCAAAGTACACACTCGCTCAATCGGCAACGACCTCGAAGACACCCTAGCTAACCATATAGCAGACGGCCACCCCCCCGACACAACCTACACCAAAGGCTCAAAAGTGTCGCTAGGATACTGAAACTGGCCGTAAACACTCATACCTCAAACCCTAGGGGAACCCATACCCTATAAATATACCAACCTCAAAACTGACGCCCACACATACATCACCAAATATACACATACACCCCTCGCACACACCTCCAAACACGGCGCCCTCCTAGCCCACGCTGCTGCGGACGGGGCGGATTTCACCTTCCACCAAAAACACACAACACTCACCCGTGTCAAAGTTACACACAAACAAGAATTCATGTGGGGAGTGCACAACACCCGCCTCCTCTCACACAACCACACCTTGTGTTGCCCCATGTGTGGTCAATTCACTAGCAACGGCCATATGGCCGGTAACTGCCCCTCTATGTCCGGCCTTAGACATGACCGCCACAACAACGCGCTACAACTCCTCCTCTCCCTCATGGAACGCCACAACGGAGGCCGTTGGGAGACCATCACCGTTGACTTGGTAATAAACCAATTAATGCTTCTCATCCACCACACTCATCCACACCCCCCTTGACGGCCACACTCATGACCGCACCCATATGCCCACCCGTCTTGTTGTTGCTGACGAAAGCCTCTCGCCCGACTCTCTCACCTCATGCCATGCCATCCTACCTAAAGAGATACTCCCCTCAGTGCTGAGTCCCGCCGCACACAAACCCGACTTTATCAAACTTCTCGAACCTAAATACATCGGACACGCGAACGGACGCCGACGATACTCCTCGATTGGAAAATTTCAGATAGCAAAATGCGATGACTGCATATACAACCTCTCTCACACCGCATAATTGATTCGCGATGAATACACCCCCTCGCCAATGTCATTCGACAACACTAGCCAGGAACCGAAGTCGACATTCTTTCCATAGTCATGAGCCGCACAGGCACACCTCGCACATCCACCATTACCAGTCTCACCTCCCTTCTCACCCTCCGCACTGATCCACCTGACAAACTCATCTCCAAAACACGACTCGACACAGCACGCATCCTAGCACAAATTGAAATTGAAATTGAAATTGTTTACAACATGTACCGTATGCGCCGGTTCACACCAAATACCGCACGCGCCGGTTGCTGTCTCTGGGCCCTCCCAACTATGCCATACAGGAAGCTTACAAGTCAAGGCTAGACCGTTAACCCCCTATATCCAACCTCTCCAAGGGTGTTTCGGGGGTTTTACTCCCCCCCGGGGAGGGTGCGATGCAGGGCGAAGATGTTGTGCAATCAAGGGCGTGCGAGTGTGCAGTGTGTGGAGGCGCGGCGAGAGGTCGTGCGTGATTTGATGCGGTATACAAGTAGGAGATGGTGTAGCCATTGGACAGTGTGCGTGTGAAGTTGTGCGAGTATGCGATATGTGCCAAGTCGTGTTTTGGAGATGAGTATCGGCGGCGACCGTTTGTGTGACCGACAAATCGAGGTTCGAGGAGGCGAGTGAAATCAGGTTTGTGCGCCGGGGGATGTAGCGCGGGGGGGAGAATCTCAAGGGGGAGGATGGCGGGGCACGATGTTAGGGAGTCGGGCGAGAGACCTTCGTCAGCAGCAACGAGGCGGGTAGGCATGTGGGTGGGGTGAGGGGGGTGACAGTCAAGTGGGGTGCGGGTGGAGTTGGGGGAGGTGAAGGACTTGATGGGTTTGTTACCGAAGTCTGCAGTGATGGTCTCCCACCGTCCTCCGTTGTGGCGTTCTAAGAGAGAGAGTAGGAGTTGTAGCGCGCTGTTGTGGCGGTCATGTCTTAGGCCAGACATGGATGGGGAGTTGCCGGCCATGTGGCCGTTGCTAGTGAATTGGCCACACATGGGACAACGCAGGGTGGGGTTGTGTGTGAGGAGGCGGGTGTTGTGGACTCCCCACATGAATTCGTGTTTGTGAGTGAATTGTATGATGGTGAGTGTAGTGTGTTTTTTGTGGAAAGTGAAGTCCGCGCCGTCCTCCGCGGCGCGGGCGAGGAGTGCGCCGTGTTTGGATGTTTGTGAGAGGGGTGTGTGTGTGTGTTTTTTGTGCTGTGGGTGTGCGCGTCAGTTTTGAGGTTGGTGTATCTGTAGGGTATGGGTTCCCCTAGGGCTTGTGGAATAAGGGTGTATGGCCATGTCCAGTGACCTATCGACACTTCTGAATTTGTGGTGTATGTTGTATCGGGTGGGTGTCCATCTGCAACTTGGTTGGCTAGTGTGTCTGCGAGGTCGTTTCCTAGGGAGTGGTTGTGTGCTTTAATTTTGCCGAGGTGTGTGCGAATGCCTGCGTCGCAGCGGGTTGTGAGGGTGTGTGATGGAGAGGAGTGTTTCGCGGTGGATGTTGTGTCTATAGGCGGATGGGCAGTTTAAGTAGCCTTGTATGAGGCGGAGGGAGCACGCACTGTTTGTAAGGAGGTGGGTATGGCCTAGTTGGATGTCTATGTCAATGTCTGCTAATTCAGCTCGATTGATAGTGTGGGAGGGAAGGGTAGAGTTCACCAGAATTTTGATGCGGGTGTCCGAGGCGGGGTGGGTGGCGGCTGCTCCGAGGGGGGAGTTGCCTCCCTTCTTGGAGCCGTCTGTGTATACGAAGTCCTGCCAGTTCCAAGCAAGGATTCCTCTGGAGGGGGAGTATGTTAGTTGCATGCGTTCATGGATGGGGTAGGTAAGGGGGTGAGTAGGGTTAGGGGGGAGGTGATAGATGCCTGATGAGTGTGGTGAGTAGGAGTCGGTGTGGAGGTGGGATGGTGATGGTGGGGCTGGGCCGTTGGGGAGGTGCGTGTCGTAGATAGACTCGAGTGTGTTGTGTAGTGCGGTCATGGCTTTGTGTGAGGGTAGGGTGGAGAGGGCTAGGGGGTTAGCGACTAGGTATATGTCGACCATCTAGCACGTGCCGAACGGGGTAGGGGTGGGATGGCCCGTGTGTTGGTCGGGGGGTAGGAAGGTGTTTGCGTCGTTGGGAAAGGTGTAGAGGTGGTGTGTGTATGGGGAGTTGATGTATTTGGAGTGGCGGTAGGGTGTGTGTTCCCAGCGGGGGAGGATGAGGACGGTTGCGCAGGGTGTGTGAGAGGCTGTAAGGTGTGCGCTTGTGATTGCATGTTCCATGGCGCGGCGCATGCATTCGTGGTCGTATTCGGGGTTGGCAATGTTAGTGCCGTGCCATGTGTGTGGGGCATTGCTGCCGGTGGATGAGAAGACTCTGTCTTCGGAGTATAGGGAGTGGTAGGTGTGAGAGTGGAGTGATTTAATGAGGGGGTCGGAGTAGAGTTGTGTCTGAATGTGGAATGTATGACGGAGAGCTGTGAGGAGGCCCTCTCTAGTGGCCCATCTATTACGGGTGGTGGTGGCGGGTGAGGGTGAGTGGATTTCTGAGCGGGAGCCTAGGCGAGTGAGGAGGTGGTAGACCTCCTCTTCGAACGTTTGCTGCGAGAGGTCGGGGCGGAAGAGTTGGAATAGGTGTCGGACGCGGGGGTGTTTACATATCCCTCCGTAGGACTACTAATGGACACATGTGTACGCTAGACTCCGGGGGAGTCTTGGCCCTCCACCTATAGGTGTTCGCTATAGGTGTTCGCCGCTCAGTCGCGATGCGATGCGATGCGATGGGTTCATATACACAATATGTTCCTATCGGGTACCGACTTTTGGCGGTACTTGGATAAAGCGTACACCTCCGTTCCGGGAAGCGGCGGTTCTATCCCCCTTCATGCCATTCCGTGTGTACATGGATTAACATGTTATGGGCCCTCCACGTTTACGCGGGGTTTACTAGGGCACCGGCCGGAGTTTGTCCATTAAGGGGGAGTGTTTGCATATCCCTCCGTAGGACTACTAATGGACACATGTGTACGCTAGACTCCGGGGGAGTCTTGGCCCTCCACCTATAGGTGTTCGCTATAGGTGTTCGCCGCTCAGTCGCGATGCGATGCGATGGGTTCATTTACACAATATGTTCCTATCGGGTACCGACTTTTGGCGGTACTTGGATAAGGCGTACACCTCCGTTCCGGGAAGCGGCGGTTCTATCCCCCTTCATGCCATTCTGTGTGTACATGGATTAACAGGGGGCCGTTGAGGGTAGTGACCGCGCGGCCGTCGGGAGTGCATAGTATGGTGGTGTCGTGTATTGATGGGTGTGTGTGGATGGCGAATTTACCGGTAGGGAGCATGTCGAGGTCGGGGTGGATGGGGTCGTGTTTGAATATGATTAGGGGGTGCGACCATGGAGGGGGATCGGGTTCAGGCATTATGGGTGTCGTGGAGGGGACAAAGCCGGAGTTAAATGCGGTGAGGGCGGTGGGGCCGGAGGGGGTCTCAGTGATGGTGTCGTGTAGTTGTAGGCATGGCGCCCACTGGACCTTGTGGAGGCGGGTGAGGTCGTGTTGTTGGCCGCGAGCACACCAGTCGCACTACCTTGTGGCGGGTCCCTGAGCGGGGCGGCATTGGGAGTGGACGGCAAAGTGCGGGCATATGCAGCAGGTGGAGGTGGGTTCTATGTGTAATGGGTCCTAACATATTGAGCAGTCGGCGGGGGAGGGGGTGGGAAGGTATACCGATGTGGGGGTGGAGGAGATGAGGCGGAAGCCGTCGTCGAGTTGGAGTTGGGTGTCCCATTCCGTGAGGTGCTCCGGGGCCCATTCTACCATGTACTGTGTTTGGCCGTATTATGTGTCCTTGTGTTTGGAAGTGATGCGCTTAACGTCGCAGGGGGGGAAGTGGTGGTCTGAGGGGGTGAGGTATTAGGTGTCTATGTGTGTGGTTGGTGTCGTGGGGGGGCAGGTTTTGGTGTATGAGGTGTTGATGCCGGATGAGAGGGTGGGGGGGGAGCGGGGGAGGTGTGGGGAGAGGAGGGGAATCCACGAAGGGTGGACAGTGGTGGGGGGGGATGCTTGTTTGGGGGTGAGGCTTGTGATGGGCATGCAGTTGTGGATAGTATCGGAGGGTTCGATGAGGATGGCGGCGAGAAGGCGAATGGGGACTGACCTCGGGGTGGTGGACCCCGTGAGAGGGGAGATGGACTTGCAAGATTTGAGAATGAGTGTGGATGAGGTGGCTCGGAGGAGGACTTGTGGCCACATGGTGATATTATTTTTCCAGAGGGGAGTGAGTCGGGGGAGGAGGGAAGCGTGTGTTTTGTGGGGGGAGAAGTCGCGGTATGCATGTTTGTATGTGTTGGGGTCTGTGATGTGTGTGGCTCTGTCTCTGAGTGAGGCGAGGAGGGTGCTGTCTTGTCGTGTGAAGTGGGCGCGGATTGTGGAAGCAATAGGGTTGGTGAGGGAGAGTGGGGGAATGTTGTGAAACATGGTGCCAACGTCGCGTTGGGCACGTACGAGGCATCTGAGTGTGGGTGGGGAGGAGCTGCCTGACATGATGGATTCAGTGGGCCATTGGGAGTATGTGGTGGATATGGTGCGTATGTGTGCTCGGACCATGTGGCCTCTATAACCATGGGAGTTCATGATGATGTGTAGGTAGGAGACTGTGAGTTGTGCGGCGTGGGCTTTGAGGGAGGGGAGGCCGTAACCGAGGTCGGAAGTGGGCCGGTGGAGGGCGGTGCGGGGGAGGTTACGTACCGAGGAGACGGCGGAGCGGAGTGCTCGGCAGATTTGGCCTTCGAGGGTGTCCAGCTGGGAGTCGCTGAAGAGGCCGAGCTGGAGGGTGAAGTGTTTGCCTATAAGTAGACCGCGGATGACTCTTATTCTGCGGGATTGTGTTATTAGGGAGGTGGAGAGGGCGGTGATAAGGGACGCGGTAGAGCGCTTCAGTTCGTGCCAATGTTCGGTGAAGGTGAGAGAGGTGTTGAGTTCGACCCCTAGGACGCGGTATGTGTCCGAGGGGCCTATGGAGGGGATGGGGGCCGGGGTGGAGTTGATGGTGATGAATTGTGATTGGAGGCGGGATGCGAGGAGTGTGATGTTGGCAAGAGAGAGAGCGTTGCCTGTACGCCAAAGGGCTCCGGTAATGCAACACTTTCGAATGTTGACGGTCATACCTGTGTAGGCGCTGAAGAGGGAGAGTTTCCTGAGTTGGATGGCCATATTGGGGGTCGAGCCCGTGGCGAGGCTGAGGTCGTCGGCGAATCCGTGACCGGGGTAAGTGGTTGTGGGTTCTGTGGGGTCGACGTTAGTGGCGAGGGGGCCTGGGGGATAGCTCCGGCTGCCCACGGTGAGCCAGCGGAGAAAGCGTTCAAGGAAGAGGGTAAATAGGAAGGGGGAGAGGGTGTCGCCCTGCAAGGTACCCCGATTTATGTCGATGGATGAGGTGGGTCCATAAGGGGTAATGTAGTCTGTGGATGAGACCCCGTAAAGGTGTTCACATGTATCTACAAATGTGGAGGGCATACCTAGTTACAACATGTGTTTGAACATGATGCGGTGGTCTGCTGCGTTGAGGGCGCCCTTGAAGTCCGCGTACATGACGTATATGTCTTTGTTGTGGAGTTTCGCGTCCTCCATCGTCATGATGATGGAGGAGAGGGCGTCGTGGATGCTGCGGTGCTGTCGAAAGCCGTCTTGTTGGTCGCTGAGAATGCCGTGGATTTCGGCGTAATTCGAGCATGCGTCTTTGATAAGTGCGGTCCAGAGCTTAAGGAGGTTATTCATGAGGGCGATGGGGCGGTAGTTGTCAAGGAGGGAGGGCTCACCTTTTTATGTAGGAGGCATGTTGTGCTGTGGCACCATTCAAGGGGGGTGTAAGATTTGCGAGCGAGGAGGGATAGGAGTGAGAAGAGGGCGGAGCGGGTCTCTGGGGGTAGAAACTTGAGTATTTCGTTGGGGATACCGTCGGGGCCGGGGGCTTTGCCTATGCCTAGCGAGTTGAGGGTTTTATCGAATGTATCGCGGGTAATCATGTCGGCGAGGGTGAGAGAGGGGTCTCCGCGGGGTTCGATGGTATAGTTGTCGGGGTTGTCATGGTGTTCCCAAGGGGGGACGGGTAGTTCGGGGGGGGGGGGGGTGGCGCGACTGAGTTCGGTGGCGAAGTGAGAGTGTTCCGCTTCTAGGATGGCGGAGGGAGAGGTTGCGGTGGTATTATCGGGTTTGGTGATGCGGTGGAGAGTCGAGGTTGTGTTGGTCTGGGGGAGGAGGCCGCTTTTAATTTTCTATCGGCGGTGGGAGGATTTAGGGCAGTCGTCGTAGGAAGTATTGGCGCGTGATTTAATTTCCTTTAGGATATCTGTGGTGGTTGTTCGAAGGAGGTGGCGTATGCGAGCCATGCATTGTTGTTGGATGTCGGTAGGGGAGAGATAGGTAGTTGTATTCAAGAGGGTTTGGGCGAGGGGTAGGGGGCCGCCGTTGGTGCTACATCTGCGAAGTTTTCGTATGAGTTTGCGTGTTTCTTTTTAGCCAGGTGGGGTCAAGGGACGAGGGAGTTGGGCGGGGTTTCTTCGGGGGTAGGAGGGGCGATATGGTAGCTGCATGGTCCATAGGATGGGAGAGAAATGTGGTAAATTTCGAGGCGAGGGTGTCGAGGGTGTCGGGAGAGGCCGCGGAGGGGGGTGTGTTAATAATTTCTGCGTGGAGGGAGGCCGTTTGGTTGATAAGGGAGGGTGTGCTATTTTGATATGCTTTTATGTGGTGCGGGAGTAGTAGAAGTTTGAAGGTGACTTTGCGGGTGGTGTGGTGTGTGTGAGGTAGGGTTTGGGCCAAAGGGGGGCGAGCGATTAAAGAGGAGGGGGCATGAATCACTAGGTGGACCACTGAGTGGTCGGTAAAGTGTGAGGGGGAGGTGAAGACCGAGCATGCAGGTGGGTTAAGGCTGAGGGGGGAGGGAGGAGTGGTGAGCCAGAGGTCAAGGCATCCTCCGCTACGGGGGAAGGTAGGAATGGGGGGGTGGAGTGGGTGGAGGTGGGATTCGAGTAAGGAGGTGAGGGCGGGGTTGCGAGTACTTTGTGTGGTGGTCGTTTGAAAGTCGCCTCCCCAGAGGACGCGGTGGGTCGGGTAGTCGTCCGCTAGGCGGAGGTCCCAGGCTGCGACTTCTGCGTATATTCGGGTCAGTTGGGTGCTGTGGAGCTGTGGCATGTATGCTCCGAGCAGGAGGTAAGGGGTGCCTGAGTGTGGGATTAGGATGAGACCAGATATGTGGAGAATGAGGTGAAGGGGTGGGGTTAGAACAGTGGCGGATTGGAACGAGGCCTTGCGGACCGCGAAGAGAACGCCTGCGTTGGGTAGGGGCACATGTGAGTAGTATGGTCGAGAGCTTTTGAGAAGGTAGTGGGGGAGGGCGATACACCAGCGGGATTTGTGGGTGGCGTGGTTGGTTTCGGTGAGGGTGAGGACGTCAGGGTGGTGTGTGGTAGTGAGATGTTTGACGTCCATAATGGAGGTGTGGCGGCCGCGGGTGTTGAGGGTAATAAGGTGGAGTGGTTGAGCTATGTGGTGTGGGGGGATGGGGGAGTGGAGGGAGGCGGGGGGTTGGGATGGTCGTCGGGGGGGCTGTCTTCATGAGGAGGTTGAAAGGGAGGGGGGAGAGGGGGGGTAGTGGAGGGGGGGGGGAGGTGGAGTGGGAGCGGTGGGGTGTGGAGGCGGAGGAGGGGAGAGAGGTTGGGGGGGGGGGGTGGAGGGCGGTGAGTAGTTGGGGTCGGCCGACATGGAGGGGAGTGGAGCGGAAGGTGTGGTGCCACATGAGTGAGTGTAGGGAGTATACGGAGGCGCGGGGGTCGAAGGAAGGGGGGTTGTATGGTTGGTCGGGGGGTGCAGTGGTGATAAAGTAGGTGTACAATAAGGCGTGGGTTCCACATGACCATGCGTGAGAAGTGTCATTTTGGCGAGGGGGGTTGAGTAAGCGGAGGGTACCGACCGGCGGGGGGGGGGGGGGGGGGGTAGTTCCATGAGGCGATTAGAGCGAGGGGAGCGAGTGAGGAGGTTGGGAGGGGGGGTGGTGTAGGGAGTCAACCCAGGTAGCGGAGGAGGGGGTTAAGTGGAGGAGACCGAAGTGAGAGTGTTGCCATGTGAGAACGAGGAGGGGGTGATTAGCCGTGCCCGGTATGGGAGGTGTGCCTCTGTTGGAGAGGTTGGTCCAATGGCTAGGGTATTGCGAGTTGTGGTGGTAGTTGTCAACTTCGGTAATGGTAATTTAAGAGGTAGGGGTTGTGGAGTGGAGTGTGGCTATTGATTTAGCGATGCAGTAGAGGTTGGATAGTTCCTGGTAGTGCCCCCATTGGAAGGAGAGCACCGCAGAGGAGTCGAGGGAACCTTGTTTACATATCCCTCCGTAGGACTACTAATGGACACATGTGTACGCTAGACTCCGGGGGAGTCTTGCCCCTCCACCTATAGGTGATCGCTATAGGTGTTCGCCGCTCAGTCGCGATGCGATGCGATGCGATGGGTTCATATACACAATATGTTCCTATCGGGTACCGACTTTTGGCGGTACTTGGATAAGGCGTACAACTCCATTCCGGGAAGCGGCGGTTCTATCCCCCTTCATGCTATTCCGTGTGTACATGGATTAACATGTTATGGGCCCTCCGCGTTTACGCGGGGTTTACTAGGGCACCGGCCGGAGTTTGTCCATTAAGGGGGAGTGTTTACATATCCCTCCGTAGGACTACTAATGGACACATGTGTACGCTAGACTCCGGGGGAGTCTTGGCCCTCCACCTATAGGTGTTCGCTATAGGTGTTCGCCGCTCAGTCGCGGTGCGATGCGATTCGATGGGTTCATATACACAATATGTTCCTATCGGGTACCGACTTTTGGCGGTACTTGGGTAAGGCGTACACCTCCGTTCCGGGAAGCGGCGGTTCTAACCCCCTTCATGCCATTCCGTGTGTACATGGATTAACAAGCCTATGGGGGTGGGTAGGCCGTGTTCAAGATTGAGGTCGAGGAGGTAATTATGTAGTTTGATGCTGCAAGTGCGCGGGGTAAAGTGGGCCGGGAGAACATTTTGTAGCGAGGTGTTTACAGTGTGGCTGCGGATATCAGGCTGAGGGGTGAGGGGGAGTTGTGGGGTCTAACCTCTGGGTTGTCCTGTGGGGGTATATGATGGTGTTCGGCCGCGGAGGCCGGGGGTGATAGGTGGGAGTCGCTAGATTGTGGTGGCTCGGAGGAGGGGATGGGGGTCTCCTCTACGTCGTCCTCCAGCATGTCTTCGAGTTCTTCGAGTGTGTAGTCGTCATCGACTCTGGGGTTGGGGGGGAGAGGGAGGAGGGAAGGGTGGAGGGAGGGGAGGGAGGCAGGGGGGAGGTGGAAGGGGGGGAGTGTGTGAGGGTGGGGGGGAGGGCAGTGGGGTTGGGAGGAGGGTTGAGACAGGGGTGCGGGGGAGCGCGGGGGGGGGGGGGGGAAGGGGAGGTTTTCTTGCGGGAGGGCCGGAAGGGTTTGGAGATGCCGGCCGGGGATGCGGGTTTGAGGGAGGGGTCAGTGGGAGGGCGGTTGTGAGGGGGGGAGTGCACGCGGTCGGGCGTGGGGGAGGTGGGGAGGAGTGGGGGGAGGGAGGGCTGGTTAGTCGGGGGAGGCGGGTAGTGAGCGGGCGGAGAGGGAAGGGGAGCGGCGGAGCGAGTGTGGGTTGGGGTGGGGTTGAGGTGAGGGAGGGGGGAGGAAGAGGAGTCCATGGGGTCCGTGGATTCTTCGGTGATGGTTGGGAGGGGGTGGGAGTGGGGTTGGGGTGGAGGGTGTGGGGGGAAGGAGGTGAGGTGTGTGAGGGGGTGGCGCGGGGGGAGGAAGGGGCGGGGTGGGTAGATTGGGAATGGTAGGGGGTGTTTGATTGGGTGGGGGCCGGGGCATGGTTGGTTGAAGAGAGTTGTATGTCGGGGAGTTAGGTGAGGTCGAGGGGGGCGTCGTCGAGAAGTCGGACGTCTCGGCTTGCCAGCGGATGGAGACGTCACAAGTCTGCATATTGTGGGCCCATTGGAGGAGGAGGGTGGGGGAGTTGCGGTAGAGGATGTAGTGTTTTGTGTGAGTGAGGGGTTGGGGGGAGGGGGTGGTAGTGAAAGCTGGGTCTGAGAGGCGGGCGCGTCCAAAGGTGGAATAGTGGCCGGGGTTGATTGTGAGGGTGCATGAGGATTGGGTGAGTGCACCTTTGTGGATGAATGTGTGGCGGAGGGGGGTTGTGGCTGTGCCGTTGATGGAGATGAGAATACAGTACATCTTTGTGGTGAGGGAAATCTGGATGCTGGTGTTGATGATGGGGGAGGGGGAGGGGTGGGAGCGGAAGTAGGAGCCGTCTGGGAATTTTTGGAGGGAGGTGTGGTGTGTGAGGTCGAAGGGGGTGTGGGGGGTTGATGTGAAGGGGGTGTGATGTGCTGTGAATTCCTTTGCCATCTGGTGAAGCAGTGTGTATAGCCAGTGTGTGGTAGGAAGAACGCCGCCAGCGTTGGTACATGGTAAGGAGAGGGTCTGGCGGGACTGGATGAGGACAATGGTGAGGCATGTGTTAGCCCAGGAGGTGCGTGGGAGTGTCCAGTGACCGGGGGGGTGTGATGGTGATTTTGTGAAGATGGGGGCTGGGGGGAACAGGTTAGTGAAGTGAAGTAGGAAATAGGTTCAGTGAAACTGGGCATGATTGTGAAAATATGGGGTTATTGGGCAGGTGGAGGATATTTACCCACAAAGAGGAGGGGTCACTCTCGAGCGGGGTGGGGTCGTCCACGGGCTGGATTGCGTCCGCGAATTGAAGGAGGAGTTGGACCGATTCATGCAGGTCTTCCACTTGACCGGGGGGGTGGGGTCGTCTGGGTGGAATCAGCTGGGGCGAGCTCGGTCGACATGTGCGAGGTGAAGAGGTCTTGTAGGAGGGCGATCGCTTCTCGGCCGGATATGTCAGTGAACAGGGGGGAGCGAAGTTTAATCCGGTGGCCTGAGACTCGGGGGATCGAAGCAACACGGAGGAACTGGACTTTTTTTTTCCTTTTTTTCAGTAGAGGGGAAGGGAGCGATGCGGTGGATGGTATCGGACCGGGCGAGCGGAGTTCACGCTGCTGTGAAGTGAGCTGGTACAGGAGACCGATCGCGACACAGGAGGTAGGAATGTCCAAGCATATCTTCTGAAAGCATGGTACGAGGTCGTCGGGCAGGGGGGTGGAATCGTAACACGGACGGGCAGACGGATGAGGGGTTCGAGTGACTCGCGCCGTCCATCGCGAGTGGTGAGCTAGGTCCCGGCCTATCGAGTTTTTCGCGCGGAGAGGGAGGTCGGCGATCCGGTTGACGCTTTCGAGGAGCCAGCGGCAGGCAACCGAGCATGCCGAGGTCACCGTATCGGGGGGGTGGGTTGAGTCCGGGAAGAACCAACCATGAAGCCAGAAGTTGGCGATGTGGGGGGGGGGGGGGGGGGGGGGGAAGGTGGAGTACTGGCTTGTAAGAAGGTAGGAGTCGATCATACGGGAAGGGAGGTCGTCGGCTCGACCGGGGGATGGGTCCAAAGCGGTGCCCAAGTGGTGCCTTTCCGGGGGCGGCTGAGGCACGGTAAGGAAGGGTGCGAGTGGGTGTCGCGCGAGGCGAGTCTTGGGGTTGGAGAAGTCCACATGGGTCGCATGCTCCGGGCGGTCCCGCAGGAGCACCTGTCTGTAAGTGGGGAGAAGTTCAAGGGACGAGGTCATAATTTCCGAGTGGAATTCGAAGAGTGGGGTGGAGTTTTGTTGGGTTATATTGTGTTTTCGAGTAGGTTGCGTGTGTCGGCGGCACACGACCATGCCAGATGGGGCATGGGTTTGGAGGATGTTGGCGGCGGACGTGAACGTCCGAACGCTCGGTGGGGCGCGGTGTGGCGCGCCGCCCCCGGTGGGGGGGGGGTTGTAAGCGATGGTTGTTTTTGACTGGTCGTAGTACTGGAGTGGGTACATTTTCGGATTTCAAAGTGGGTGGCGCGAGAGCTGTCGGGGAGACGAAATTCAAACTCTGGGAGCTGCGCCTTGCTGTGTGTACCGTCTGGTGTCGCTACGGATCCACTGACCTCGGTGAGCTAGGCTCGGGTGGGAAGAGGTGGACGGTGCCTGTTGTTCAACGGGCCCTATGTCCACCAGTCAATCGCTCATCGGGAGGCCAGGCCCGGAGCGAAGACGGTCGGTGTAGCTCATTCATGCTGCCGACCCATCCCCGTTATGTGGTTTAGTAGTACTTTAGTAGTACTTTGGATCTTTTTACGTTAGTGACGGTAGGATGACGTTTCCCCCAGTCTCCAGCTTGGACATGTATGCACCGTGTGCACACACGGCGAGTGCGCCGGTATGGGTGGCTAGCAGTCGTCCTCGAGCAGCTAACTGAGGTGGGTTGTCGGGGGTGCTTTATTAGTACGCAGGTTATACTCGCGGTAACGCCGACTACATGAGTTAAGTAACATTTATCTAGAACTTGCCTTCCGCGGGAGAGTCGCCGATGGCAGCTCGCCGAAAAGTTGGTCGCGTGTGAGTGACTTGAGGCGGGGGCCCATAACTTGTTGAACCGTGCAAACAAGTATGGGATGTACCTAACGTACACTTCGTTAAAGTCACAATCACACATAAGGACAGTCACAGAGACGACCAACCCCAGGCTTGGTGTCGAGACAAAGGAAGTTAGGAACTGTAGCCTAGCGACAGCTCTGTATCGAAAACAACATTATATCGGTGTGTCCGATCTAGACATGTACTAAGCATATTCTTATGTTGGTAAAACAGTGGGGCGTAACGGTTAGTTGACGTACCATGTTTAGTCCGCCAAAGGCAACGCGCGGAGACAAAGCGTCACAAGCGCAGTGAATTGTCCGCGGCGGACGCCCACCTGCTTTACCTCTAAAGCGGCTCATCTAGCTGGTAGCATCCACCTTTTGCCCTTGCGCCCGCCCAATCGGCTAGCGCAACATTCATCGTAGCTCTCGTAGCTACGCAAGGTGACAGCTTACGCTCGACCGTCTAACACAGCCGAGACTCTTTACCGTGCTCTAATATGATGGCTACATATAGACAAGTCGCAGACGAAATTCGCGACGCGTCGGAATTTGTTACATTTTTAGAATTCAAACAACATGAGCAACGCTTACTCGCTAACGCATCAACATGAGAAGAACGTCCGAATGGCCGTTTTTAGCAAGCCTTTACCGAACTAACGGCCACGCTTAGGTCGACCATCAACACTCAGCTAGCAGCAACACAATAAGTCAACAAACAGTTAGCCAATTCCGTCGGCGTAGACGATACGCCGAAATGTGGAATTGCGGAGCACGACTCCGGTAGCGCACACATCCCGACCGATCGACCCTCGATCAACCCCACCGTGCGACCCATCGCCCCATCTCTAGCGACGACGGTAACCCCAACAACACTGCCACATGAGGACTACCACGTCGACACATAACTCGACTACTCGCCTACTCGCCCACGAGCGTTTCCTCAAACCGCGACCGGACGTTGCCTCCTCCGAATACAACAACATACACCGAGCTTTCATCGACAAGACGCTCGAGTGCTCCTTGTTAAACCGTGCACGCACGATCAGTATGGAAGGTAACTAACGCACACGTAGTTACAGTCATAGTCACGCAATAGGGACAGTCATAGAGACAACCAGCCCGAGGCGTGGTGTCGGGACAACAGAAGTGTGAGAGCTATAGCATAGCGATAGCTATGTACCGTATCAAACAGGTTATCGGTATTTCCGATCTAGACATGTACTAATCATATCTAGAATAGCTTAAAGTAGCTATTTGCAACTAATAACTAGAATGTATTACTTATAACACTCCCCCTGACGGTAGCTACGGGATGAGGTGGTGGGAGCAGGTCCACGGGCTGCTCGTGACGCGAGGGTTTGCGGTGCGCGTCGTGACGGCGGTGCGTGAAAGGGGGGGTCGGCAACAGTAGCTGCAGCGTTGGCCGTCTGCGCGTCAAGACGAGCGTTAATGAGTGCCATTTGCTCGAGGACTAGTGCGAGCGTATCATGAGCATGGGCGAGCGAACTCTGTTGAGAGCTGGGGTATGAGGAATCAGCAGGCGCGGCAGGAGGGGAGTCGGCCGAGCGAGTTTTAGGTGCCATTGCGGCAGACGAACGAACGAATAGGACGATAGGCAGCGGTAAGAACCGCTAGCCGGACTTGTGCCTAACAACGGTTTCAAAGAGACGGCGTGATGCCCGCCGACCCCTCGGCATGTAGCCCCGGGGTGTCTCAAAGTACCTTTTTTCTATCCTCCACCTAGTGTGGGGCTCAAGTCGAGGCCACGGCCAGGTCGGGTGGAGCGTTGCGCTGGCGGCTGAGTCGCTAAGTAAATATATATATATATATATATTTAAGTAAGCTAGGGATGTCGTGCACATTGTGTATGCGTATTTACCCGATAGTGCGCCCCCCCCCTTCTCTAGCTTGGACATGTGTGCACCATGTCCACACACGACGAGTGCGTCGGTGTGGGTGGCTGGCTGTCGTCCTCGAGTATGTGACTTAGGTGGGGTGGAGGTGGATTTTAAAGCGCAATTTCTACAGGCGATACCGCCGACTACAAGGTGAAAGTACTACGTTTATATATAATCTTGCATTCTGCGGGAGAGTTGGCGATCGCAGCTCGCCGAACCAGGTTGTCGCGCGTGAGTGACGTGAGGCGGGGGCCCATAACCTGTTAAACCGTGCACACACGATCAGTATGGAAGGTAACTAACGCACACGTAGTTACAGTCATAGTCACGCAAAAGGGACAGTCACAAAGACAACCAACCCGAGGCGTGGCGTCGGGACAACAGAAGTGTGAAAGCTGTAGCATAGCGACAACTTTGTTCCGAATCAAACATGTTATCGGTATTTCCGATCTAGACATGTACTAATCATATCTAGAATAGCTTAAAGTAGCTATTTGCAACTAATAACTATATTGTCTTACTTACAACACTATCTACTTGCTAGCGCCAAAGCCGCCGCTTGGGCTACCTTCGCGCGAAATACACCGGACTGACCTGCCCCCGACCGTTCGACCCCTAACCCAACCCCAAGACCCCAACCCAAGCCCAAGCCCAAGCCGCCACCGAGAGACAACGCCGACAGCAAAGACTCGAAGCCCAAGAACCCCGACAAAAACGCATATGGTGTGACCCGACGCGCCACGTCTTATAACGACCGTTCGAACTTCATGCGTCACCGCGTGCGGAACATAGCGGCCGAGTGGAAACGATTATGCGCAAGAGAGCAAGTTCTAGGCTAGATTCGTTCAAGGGTGCGCATACCTTTCATCGGCGGCCATCGGCCCCAACCCTTTAACAACGCCACCTCCAAGCTCGACTTCATGGACTCCGAGCTTCCGTGATTCTTGCCGTCCGGCGCGTGGTAGCCGGGACAGCGCAGCAAATGGGTTTCCAAAATATTTTTAGTCCCCCGTGAACAAATAATGCAAGGAGCACGAACTAACGTACGAGACACTCAATCACCTCAGTAACCTGACGCGCACCGGCGAGTGGATGGTCTCCTTCGACCTCACGGACGGCTACTACACACTAGGCACACGATAAGAGGACAAAGAGTTCTTTACGATGAATTATCGCGGCACGTTGTACCGTCTAGCCGGCGTCATGATGGGATGGAAGTGCAGCAACTACTATTTTGCCGGCTTACCGAAGTTTCTATCCGTCACATTCGCGAACCACTGCCCAACCCTACCGGACACAATCCTCGCACGTCTACCAACCGGCAGCCCACGCGACCAAGACCCCCCCGGCGCTATCTGCGCAACTCACGATGGAGAGACGCCATATTGCTCCCGTACATGGACGACTTCTTATTTTTCGCCGACAACAGAGACGCAACGCTACAGCTCCGCGACCGCGTAGCAGCCCTACTCGACCGCCTCGGGCTAGTACACAACCCCAATAAAGGCCACTGGGAACTCACACAGATCTGCGAGCATCTTGGCCTCCAAATCGTCACTGCAACCTCTACCTTACGAGCCCCTCCTTCGAAACTACACGCCATTGCTAACCTCTCTCGGATCCTACTGCAACGTTCATCACGAGACGCCCGTTGGCTACCCGCCCTGCAACAGGCGATCCTCGCCGGAAAAGCGCAATACCCCTACCTCGCTATCCCGGCGGCTCGTTTCTACCTCCGCGAATTCCACATTGACCTCGCTACTCGAACAAGATGGGGGGAGGTACGGGTGAAACTCACCTATGAGTTGAAAAGAGACCTCTAGTGATGGGCGCAAGTTCCCTCCGCCAACAACGGCCGCTCCATCTTCTCCCCAATCGAGACCGCCTATTTGCAATGCGACCTCTCAAGTTACGGTTGGGGCGCGTTACTAAAAGCACATGGTTTCTGGCCAACGGTGGACCAGCATCATCACATCACTTGGAGAGAGTTGAAGGCCGTGCGACTCGCATTCCTTTCGTTCATGCCGCTACTTCGCGGACGAAAAGTACTCATGCACGAGGACACTAAAGTAGTAGTGATTGTTCTCAGCTTCCTCATGTCCCGATCGCCAGCCATAATGGACGAAATTCGGAAACTATGAGAGCTCATCGTCACCAACAATATCAACATTCACACGCGCTATATTCAATCCGCAGCCAAAGTCTGGGCCGGCAAACTTAGCCGCGAAACAGACAGGGACGACTGGCATCTCAACCCCCGCATATTCACTTACATGAACTCACTGTGGGGCCCCCTCTCCATCGACAGATTTGCCACGCAAGGCAACAAGCAAGTGCCTCGCTACAATGCCCGATGGCGAAGCCCAACCGCCGAAGAAGTGGATTGCCTACATTTACCCGACAGACTCTGGACTTCGGAAACCAACAAGTGCAACCCCCCGTGGACGCTCCTGCCCGACCTCATCCGAAAGTTACGTCAATCTAGCGCCGAAGCGACAGTCATCGCACCGTAGCGGCCCGCCAAACAGTGGTACCAACTATTGAGCGAACTTTCCGACGAACAAATCATGTACCCCTCTCCCGAGATTTATTCTTTCCGAGTTTCCGGGCAACCGCGGAGCATACAAGGGTGTAGGACCACCCGGCTAGAGCGTCACGCCCTTCCATGTACCACACCGGCATGGCTCTACCGATCACGCGGGACGCTCAACCTAGCTCCGGCCACCCGGACGTCCGCGCCCATATCCATATACGTCCGGACATCCGCGGACAGCGGTCACCCCACCGCACCAGTGAAATACCGACTCATCGAACCTTCGGCTCACGCACCTTGGCAAGCCTCGATGCGCAACCACGTCGGAGCACTCGTCGGGACGGACGACATGGGCGATCTCGTGCTCGACGTCCTCACCGGCTCCCTTGCCCCCACCACCTACATCAACTACGGCACCGGAATGCGACGATTCACAGTTTTTTACGACAAAGAGGGCATCACCCCGCTACATGCTACTTATCATATCCTAGCCCATTTATCTAAGTGCTAGCATCTGACATTGCCTATTTCCTCTAAATGGTACGTGTATCTTATAAGGCTAGGGATCAACCATCGATGCATCGTCGATAGTATCATCATCACCTGGTGATAGTGCCATCGATGTGATAGGTTGCGACATCGACATCGACACGATGGCAGTAGTGCTAGCATCAATGCCATCAATTATCAAAACAATTGTAAAATATTGATTATTCAAGCCCGATGTATCGATATATCGCCCCAAATATCGATACATCGGCGATAATATCGGCTTAAATTGCCATCGATGTCAGCATCCCAAACTATCAACACCATCAACATCGACAATCCAAGATATCAATACCATCAACATCGACGTTGCAAAATATCGTTACCATCAACATCGACAAAATTCACTTGATCCCTAGCCTTAGTATCTTAGCGATATTGAGAGACTATATTATTGTCATCACGGCACTACCACTAGATCGTCGTATTTTCCCGGACAGTAAAGAGTTACTAGCAGTTACTCTTGTAGATAGATCTTTTGTAGATAGTTCGATGAGCTTGTGCGATAAGAATAGATAAGACGGTATGTATCGCTAGTAATAGTTTGTTTTAGTTTGTAGACAACACAAGCTACAGGTTGTAAGGATGTTTCTACACTTGAGGCGTGGATATTTAAAGATGAGGACTTACTGGCCATGGGAGAGACCCATACCGGTATCGACAAGATTTTCGCCACACCCAGACTACAAGAAACCATGTTCCTAAGACAATCTTATTAATACTCTCTACACTGTATAATTATATCCATAGATTAGGTTCTACTTTTAGACTAAGGTTGCCAACTAAGCATAACCAAAGTAGCACCTCACACTACTGCGGCCGACATGCTGCGCTTTACAACATGGCTCGCCCGAGCCGGAATCGTCGCAGCCAAAAACCTCCAACCCTACTCCTCAACGATTAACAAATTCTTTCGCGACCACCTCAAGGAACCCGGCATTGGAACCACTTCTAACGGACGCACGTCGAGGACTCACGCAGGGACTGGATCCGCCAATTTTTTGTTGGGTTCGGATCCATGAGTACTTGAGTTTTTAGGATCCGGAACTAGTGAGTACCTCTAAAAAAGGGATCCGGATCCCGCGATTACCTGTGATTCTAGGGTTCGGATCCCGCGATTACCTGTGATTCTAGGGTTTGGACCCCGCGATTACATGTGATTCTAGGGTCCGGATCCCGCGATTACCTGTGATTCTAGGGTTCGGATCCAGCGAGTACCTGTGATTCTAGGGTTCGGATCCAGCGAGTACCTGTGTTCTCGGTTCCGGAACCGAGTACATGAGTACTTCTAAATTTTTGGTTCCGTTGGATTCGTTGGGTTCGCGATTCCAACAGGTACTCGAAGTACTCATGCAAATTGATACAAATTGCGCATTTTGGGGGAAATTTGTAGTGCAAATTCAATTTTTACATCTCTACATTCTTTACTAGTTCTATGCGCCTACTCATGCTTGGATCCCATACTGTAGATTTTGACTGAGGTATCCTGAACACCCTATCTGAATTCTCAACAAGCTCCTCTTCAGTAATGTTGGATAGCCGTCGATGACAAGCTCTTCCCTGATCTTGACGGTCTACTACTTCCCGCTTGCCCCGCCATTGTTGCTAACTATGATAGGAGTTGGATGTGGACGGGCAGATTATGGTGATTTCAAGCGCATACGCACCGTTTAACTCGCCCTTGGGTGGGCTACAATCGATTCAAGGCTGCGGAATGACAACAATCATGGCTATTGAACCAATCCTAGACATACACCTCAGCATATTTGCATTGCCAAATACCTCCCAGAAAAACAGCGTGTCACTTCGGGCCACCACAAAATCGTGAGATACTCGGAATCGTGAGTACTGATTGGGTATCGCTTTTCCACATCGTTTTGCGAGGATGAGGTACTCGCGATTACCGCGGATCCATTCAAGTACGATGAATACCGGATCCAACGATTACTTACAATAACTGGTACCGGATCCAACGATTACTTACAATAACTGGTACCGGATCCTACGATTACTTACAATAACTGGTACCGGATCCAACGATTACCTGTGATTCTAGGGTTCGGATCCCGCGATTACCTACCGAACCTAGGGTTCGGATCCAGCGATTACTTGTGATTCTAGGGTCCGGATCCCGCGATTACCTGTGATTCTAGGGTCCGGACCCACGAGACCGAGTCCGAACCCGAGTAGTCTCGGGGATTCGCGGATCCGTAGGATCCGGATCCAGTCCCTGGACTCACGATGCAACAAGAACCCATCACCGACCCTGACATTCGCGTACCAATCTCAACACTCATCGTACAATAAATGCTACAATTCACCCACCAACACTACCGCGCGCTTACCTTACAACCGGACACTCTCGTGCACATCAAGACCTGCCGAGCAATTCTCGCAGTCTGCACTAACTACTCCTATTTTTGCCGCGCGGAAACCGGGGTACGCTTCCACATGGACGACATCGCGGTCGACAAAACTGGCGGAAAAGTATTGTTATTCGTACGAAATGTATAGGGAGATCAGCGTAGAACCGCGGTCGACAAGCCGCTACTACAACTCCTTATTGTTGCAATACCGCTACTAGCGAACCTCGTGGAAGCGTTTACCGCTAGACGCACCAGTTATTGCAACCTACTCGACCAAAGTCCCGAGCCCGCAGCCTTTTGGGCCGTCACACACGACGATACCTCACGCGTGGACTGCAAGGACCATCACCGAGTGGATTCATGAGGCGTGCTGCGCCATTGGCACGTCACCCCCTTTGCAATTCTAATGGACACCGCATAATTTACGGAAAGGCGCGGCGTCCGCCGCCGTAGGCATCGGTGCACCCCTCACCAATATTTGCTACATGATGGATGGTTGTTCGAAAACCAACGACGAAGTCACTGGGAAGTACATCGACCCAACCATAAGAGAAACCCCGGCGGCTTGACTATTCTTCGGTTGGCTAGTCGCCAAACCCCCGGATTAGCAGCCTACGCAGAATTTCGGTCGATATTAGATGGCATAGTATGACTCCCTATCGCGAAATTCTCAGTAAAATATTGTAGTAAAATATTGGGGTTTAACGGTTGACGTACCATGTTGAGTCCGCCAAAGGCATCGCGCGGAGACAAAGCGTCACAAGCGCAGTGAATTGTCCGCGGCGGACGCCCACATGCTTTACCTCTCAAGTAGCTCCTTTAGCTGGTAGCAGCCACCTTTTGCCTTTGCGCCCGCCCAATCGGCTCGCGCAACCCACCCACCCTTTCTTGATCAAGCGATGAAAAGAAATAAAACCTATGTATATGTTTTAGTGCCTGTTTATCCGAAATGTACGCAAGCTATAATCTTTGGCATAATCTGACTCCCATTCTCTAAATCTAGAAGCCTTACAGTCTAAGTCGCTATTTCTAGTCTTAGTCTTTATAGTCGCTAAATCTAGAAGCTTTTCATCTAAGGGCAGCGTACTTGTGTACGGTTAAGGCGTACGTGGGCACGCTTACACGGGAAATATAGCAAAGCCGCCAAGCTAGTCTCAATTGCCCAAATGAGTGGCTCGACGGGGTCTTAAGACATACACTCTTCCCATAAAGTCCGTTACTAGTGAAATAAGGCCTTTCGCGTAGGGCGGGTGTTTACCATGTAGGGTTTCTAGGGTTTAACTGTACTTAGCTCGTTGAAAATGCGGGCCGAAACTTGTGTTAACGGTAAGGCTAAGGGGGAAGCGGGGCACAAATGGGGCCCGCCACGGCTACGATATGACGTATTAGGGTTTGCGGCCCAACCCCGATTTCGGTGTATACCCTGATTCGGGCGCCCCGGAATTCGGATTTGCCACGCTTTGGCTTGTAAAAAATCCCGAAATGGGCGACACAACATGCGGTTTTTATGATCCCAGCATGTTGTCCGCAAACATGGGAGCACGTGGGTGTGACGGCATGTGCCGTTAATATGCTTGACGTGGGTGGGCTCGGGGCCGGAAGACCACAGCTTGGGAGGCTTAAAAAAGCCTAACTTCGCCGTATAGTGTCCGATTCGAGCAAACTAAGTTGCAAGTGGAAGCCCTTCCCCCAAGTAAATATAAGTTTTCAACTTAATTTACGCCTACCGGCCGGTTTTCGCGTCAAATCCGCCGTCCGATGCCATCCAAGCCCTCGTACAGCCAAATAAAGCTTTTAGGGTTTCAAAATCTGCCACATTCGCGCGGGGCTAGCAACCCCTAGACAGGTGGTACCCGCATACCCGCTCCGCTAATACGCTCAACAATCAGCGCTCTATATTTCTTCTATTCACGGCGTTGCCCATCTCATGCCCCATGATGGCACGGTGCCGTGCCCTTTGCCGCCGGCCAGATGAAGGCCCGTGCTAGGGTACTTTGAGAGCTCCCCGCCATTTTTCACGCCCGGCGATGCGCAAGTTTCTAAGGCCAACGATCCGCGCGCCAGGGTGCTTACACTCCAAGTCAACTGCCCCTCAAGCCTAATAGGCCCCCAGCCCGTGCTCCTTGGTGGTATTTCCGGGCACGTGGCAAGAAAAGCCAGTGCACACGACATGCCATTCTCGGTGTCGCCGCTTTGTAGACGGCCGGGCGCAACACAGTCGGCGGATATTAGTGCAATTGTGCAAACATGCTGAGAACCCAGTGTCGAGTAGTCTCCCGGCTTGTCGCGACACTACGTGTGCCGAGCCACGCATAGAGGCGTGCATAACCTGCACATGCACGAATTTCGGCGCGCAAAATATGGGCCGAAAATCCAACGTGGGTGCCCACAATAATTGGGGCGTGCCGGTAAAGGTGCTCACGTCAGTGAACAACGCGCCATGGTGTGCTGTTCGCAAGTCATTATTCTACCCCCCAATCGAGTTGCATGGCCATCGCGGCAGTGCGTGGCGGGTAATTAAATACGTGCCGCTAGTAACGGACTTTATGGGAAGAGTGTATATGGACCTACAAGTATAGGCTATTAATCATCCTAGGTCGGGTGGTTAAACGCGGTGAGGTGCATCATCAACACAATATATTGTCGTCGCCATGGCGATCCTCATCGGGTCCCGGGTTCAAATGCACCCCAACGGCCTCTCCGCGCTTTGTTGGGCCGATGGAACGCCGCAAATCTCTGTCAAAACCCTGACAATGCATATGGGACGGGGGTGGTGGTGGCCATGAGCGGGGCGTGGGTGAAAGTACCGTTTCCCGATTTCTATGCCGAAATATCGGGAGATATAGGCGTCCGCCGCCAATGCCTCACCCTTGTGACCGCTACCGGGGGCGAGTCCTCCGTATCCCCGGCGCCTTCACCCTCCCAAGGGGTTGCATTAGCCAACGCCAACCTCTTGAGAGAAATGTTGGAGGGAGATGAGGATGAGGATAGTGGAGAGGACGACCCCCCAACCGAGGCGTACGCCAACGACTACCCCGTACATGGTGGTTGGACGCCGGCAGAGGGCATCCAGTGTCAGCGCACCAAGGATGGGAAGGGCCATGTACGCGCTGGGCGGATGAAACTTGGCTTTTTTAAGGCTTTCTTGGCTTTAGCCTTCCTACTCTCGTGTCTTGAGGTTAAGAACGTGACGGTGGCGGATAGCATCAATTGCAAAGACTGCCCCCCGTTCACTCTCCCCGAACTACTTGTTTTCTAACACCCATACCTCCGAAATGAGGCGCACTAGTGACGGTATAAGTCATGCTAACTCTTCACCGTTCGGGGGAGGTATTTGGCCTGCGGATGATGTGGACATGGCCAAAACTGTGCGAAACTCTACCACATCTCCCCACAACCCTAAGCGTGGGAAACGCAAGGCATGCATCGCATGCGGGAACGCAACACGTTGTTTGCTCCATATGCGATACACTTGTGTGCTCTAGCTCATCTACAATCAACATAACTTGCTTTGCAAAGCACATGAAGTGGTACCTGGGGCTCATTGACTGAAAATATTAGTTACGCATCTTTGGAACTACAAAGTGTAAATACGCTACGAGTTACGCATCTTTAGAACTTTGTAATTCTCGGCTCAAGTGAGCACTTCACCGAACCACGACGTGCCTAAACCTGCAGCCTACGTTATTATTGGACATAAAGAAACTCAGTTGGCGTGTTGTGTTGCTTGCCTGAAGGTAACATTACGTGTCTTGTTGTCTCAGCTCTTGTGTGGCGGTTAGCCTCTGAAAGCTAAACGCTAGCACAAATCTGTTCTAGTCTGTCTAGTTCTGTTGTTGCAAGATGGCAAATGATGTTGTCGAGAGGCAATTGATGAAAGGTTCTGTCACCTCCCTCTACTGCACTGGGCTTAAATAGGTTTCAGCCCAGACTAATCACGCCTGCAAGCTACGCTTACGTGTCAGGCGTTAGTGCTATTCAACCGTCGTCATCCGCCTCGAGACGCGGCCTGCCTAGCATTGGGTCTCACGACGCGGCTCCTTTTGCATTGGAGAAATCGTTCTGGCGCGTCATCTGGCTAGTTAGATTAATTATGCATATCTGTACGTACCGGGAGGTACTGGTCGTACTGTAGCATCAGCACCATTACATTATTGCAGTAGCGACGTACCCACGAGTATACGTCCATCCTGTGGAAAAGCACGAGTTGATATCCGTAACGAGTACCTGTACAATGTCCTGCAATGTACTGTTGCATGACTGTATATCGTCACACTCGTACCCTCCCCCTCTTGACAGATCAATGAGGCCGCCGCGAGGCAAACCTCCGTGGTTCTTAGCTCCTTTACTGAAGCAGTTACTGGGACTCAGGAATGCGCGCTGGGAAAGCGTGCATGAAGTCAATGTACGCCTGAGTCTTGGCGAACTTGCGCCATTGGGGCGTCTCCAAGAATTCTTGTAACGCAATTGTTCGATGCACCTCGTTCAACCGGTGCCAGACAGGTGGAATGTCGTCATCACTGAAGTGCGTCATGAAGAGCAAATATTTGCCTCGTCGCCCTGGTAGCGACTTGATGCACACAGCAGAGATGTGTGAGACGTCGAACTCCTCGTCGTCTCCTTCAGGTACAGTTACCGGGACAGCTGGTCGTAGTGGAGCGGTAGAGCAGGGCCGTAAGTTATTGACGTGGAACACAGGGTGTAAGCGTACTGTCGCTGGTAATTTCAATCTGTAACTGTGTTTTCCAATCTGCTCCTCCACTGGAAAAGGGCCGAGCTGTCTGTCTCTGAGTTTTCTGTTCGGTTGTCCTCTGAGAAAAAGATTTGCTGTGACGACTGACACCTTGTCTCCCTTAGCGAAGTGTGGCGCTGTAGACTGTTCTGTGCGCGCCTGCATCTCGTCCTTATGTAGCTGTAACACAGAGCGTACCAGGCTGTGTACTTCCTGTAACAATTTCAACCGTTCTGTTGCGTCTTGCGAAATTGGAATCGATGGTCGCATGCTGAAGAGCAGGTCAGGAGGCTCCTCAGGAGAAAAACCAAAGTTAGCCTCGAACGGTGTGTGCTCAATTCCGAGTGCACGCGAAGCATTGTACGCAAACTCCACTTGTGGTAAAAGTGTCGACCAGTCAGAGCCATCATAGCAACGGAAGCAACGAAGAAGCTGCTGAAACGTGCTGTTCACGCGCTCTGTCAGTCCGTCTGTTTCTGGGTGTCGGCTGGTAGACATGTTCAGACGCGTTCCAAGGCGTCTCCAAAGTGTCTGCCAGAAGGCGCTGACAAATTTCGGGTCGCGGTCGCTGATTAGCACACGGGGCAGTCCATGTAAACGGTAGACTCCCTGTAAAAACAAAGTTGCAGTTTCTTCGGCAGTAATCGACTCTGTGCATGGCAGAAAATGGGCCATTCGAGTTAGATGGTCTACTACAATCAGCACACTGTTAAAGCCGTTGCTCTCAGGCAAGTGTGTCAGGTAGTCAAGACCAACTGTGTGCCACGGTCTGGGTGGAACAGGCAAAGGGTAAAGAGTCGCGGCCATCTGCGGTCGAATCTTCGCTCGTCGGCACACGACGCAGCGTTCACAAAAATCATTCACATCTTGGCGGATTCGTTTCCACCAGAATCTGTCGAGTGCTTTAGCAAGAGTGCTAGCAACTCCTCTGTGACCGGCTGACGAACTTTCGTGCAGCTCTGCGATCAATCTCAGTCGGAGCTCAGAGTTCTGTGGAATACAGAGGCGATTGAGACGCCAAAAGTACCCATCTCTGGCTTCTATCCGGCTGTCTCTTGTCCACTCACCATCGTCCCCATAAAACGAATCTCGTGAGAACCCCTCGCGAATGAGATCAGCGAACTCATGGCTCAGCTGCAACGCGTTAACAGTCAGTGAATTTAATTGTGCGTCTTCAAACAGCAGCTGGGACTTCCGTCGTAATTCTCGATCTGACGGAACCTCGCCATCCCAAAATAAGGGAACTGTGGCCTGAGGTACGAAGTCTGGACGCCGGCTTAACGGGTCGGCTTCGTTCAGAGCTCCCTTGCGATATGCAAGTGTCATCGAGCCCACAAACGGTTGCAAATCCCGCAGGTATCTTGCTTGCCGCTTGTTCAGCCTGTTGTTTGGTTGCCTGAGCAGATGCCGCAGTGTGTCGTGGTCTGTTACGACAAGGAACTTAGAACACCCTTCAAGATAGCACCTCCAATGTTTGACAGCTTCGCATACGGCCAAAGCTTCTAAGTCGTACGCAGAGTAAGTGTTACCACGCTCAGCTGGATTCAGCTTACGCGCCCAGTAAGAGACTGGTTGAAGACCGCCTCCTTGGTCTTGCAACAGGACTGCTGCAATCCCCACTGTTGAAGCATCTGTAGCCACGGTGAACGTCGCGTCCGAGCCGACCTCCGGAAGGATCAGGCATGGCGCGGAAATGAGCCGTAACTTGAGAGTCTCGAAGGCTTCCAAACAGGCAGGCGTCAGCGAAACCTTCTGTGGCTGGGACTTCCGCAGTAAGTCCGTCAATGGAGCCGTAAGGTCGCTAAAATGGTGTATAAATCTCGCATAGAAGTTGCAGAACTGTACGAAACTGCGAACCTCCTTCTGCGTCTTGGGCACTGGCCAGTCTGCAACGGCCTCGACTTTCTTTGTGGAAACCGAAATTTTCCCGGCTGACACAGTGTAGCCCAGATACTCCATTTCTTGCAATCCGAAAAAGCATTTCTTAAGGCGTAATTTCAGCCCTTCCTCCTTGAATCGCTGTAGCACTAGACGAAGGTGCTCCAGGTGCTCTTCCAGAGTTCGACTGTAGATACAGACGTCATCCAGGTAGACTGTCACGAACTTATGTAAAAAGTCGCGAAGAATGTCGTTCATCATCCTCTGAAATGTAGCTGGTGCATTGCACAGCCCAAACGGCATGGCGACCCATTCCATTAAGCCATCAGGGGTCTGAAAAGCCGTGTTGTGAACGTCTTGATCACGCACTCGAACTTGCCAGAATCCAGAAGCGAGGTCGAGGTGTGTGTAAAAATTCGCATCCTTAAGTTCGTCCAGTGTGTCATCCACTCTCGGAAGTGGGTAGGCGTCCTTACGCGTAACTTCGTTAAGGCCACGGTAGTCAATGCACAGACGTAGCGAGCCATCAGCTTTCCGCACAAAAAAATTTGGCGAGCCGAATTCACTGTAGCTGGGGCGTATTAAACCAGCTTCCACTGCGTCTTTGAGCTGTCGATTAAGTTCAGCGCGCTCTGCCGGTGACAGTCGGTTCAGACGTTGACGTCGCATTGGGCCAGTTGTTTCAATGGGATGATCCCACTGTCGGCTTACAGGTGGAGAGTCGACAGGTTGCAGTAACTCCGGGAAGTCATCAAAAAGTAACGACCGGAAGTTGTCACGTTGTTCTGCAGTTAGTTCCTCTCATGTGTGGAAATCTGTCTGGTGTTCAGCTGCTGACGTAAGTTCGATGACGTAAAAATCAGCATGACGTCCTCTGCTGCGGCGCGTCTTGCGCATGAGCTTCTGAACTTTCGTAGATGACAGTAGCATACACTTAGGGCGTCGTTCCTCGAGTGTAGTCTCCACAGCTGTACCGTCCATCAGTGTAAAAATTCTGGTTGTACCAAATTGTAAAGAGGCCTGTTCGTCATCAAGCCATGGTAAACCCAGGATTAAATCAGCCGTGCGTAAATCACGTAGAACGTAAAAAGTCCGTTGAAATTCGTGTTGAGCCAGCTCAAAAGTGACGTCACAGACTGTCGAAGAAGTCACTCGTTGTCCATTAGCGAGTCGAACTGGAGTCTTACTTGCAGACTTCCGAGTCTGTAAAGCAAAGCGTCGTACAAAGTCCTCTGACACAAAGTCAAGCGTCGCTGCGCAGTCCACTAATCCAGAAATGTGGTGTCCGCCATCAAGAGTTTTCACAGTCAGCTCAGTTCGAATTAACGGGCGAGCTTCCGTGAGGTCAGTCAGTAGTGCTGTAGCTGGCGAAGAAAATTGTCGCAGCGTAGCGATGGACTGTTCCGAGTCGTCTGTTGGTACAGGTACCGAGTCGGGTTGATCAGGTGCTGTAGGTTCTGAAGAGTCGTTAAACGCACAATCTGCGTCGACTAACCACAGCTGTACAGGCCAAGGGGCTGGAGCAACCACCTCCTGTTGCGCTGGGTTCTCCAGTGACTGACGTGTAAAAAGTTGTGTCCTTGTTGGGAATTCTTGATAAAGTTTCCAGTGCTTAGTCACCTGAGTAAATTTCGCCCACTTTGGTAGCACAAATAGAGCCGTCGTAGATGTTGGAGATGTTCGACGACAATCCTCAAAATGCTGCGCAATTTGCTCAGCTAACTCCCAGGGTGGATTGATGAACACCCGTTCTCCTGTCAAATCTCTGTCTAGAATCGAGTCACTCGGCGAACAATGAGGTAAGTCACCGTGCGAGTTCAGACCTTCATCATCAGCACATACTTCCAACGTGAAGTTGAATCGTGCATGCAGAGGGTCAAAGACTGAGTCAACCAGTTTCCAATCAACTGAACGTCTGGTTACAGGTTTTCGACTCTGTCTCTGCTTAGTCTGACGACGACGACCTGCCACTAGTGTTACAGGTGTCGCAACTGTAGTCGATGGAGATGCCGAAGGTGTATCGACGACCTCTGTCGCTAACAATGTCTCAAAATGAACAGTAGATGTAGCCGGCTGCTCCAGTTCATTTGTAGAACAGCCTTGCCACCATCATTGCTTCTTGGGTTGCATCGGTGCCTTGCCTTTGAACTCCGGGCATTGGAACAAACGGTGTCCCTTCTTGTGGCACTTGAAGCAAAGTCCCTCGTCCATGTGTCGTTTGCGCTCCTCATGTGTCATCGCATTTGCAAGCGAATTAAAATCTTCACGACCAGATGTCTGACAACGTCCACCATTGTTGCCACCTCCACGTCCACGTCCGCGGCCACGTCCACGGCCACCTTTGTTACGTTTCCAGACGTTAGAGGCTTCCTCGAGAGGGTCATCAAAGTTGCGCTTGCGTGTAGGCTGGGCGGAAGGTCCAGCTGAAGACCTCGCATTGCCTAATTCCGGCGAATCTGTCACGACGTTATTCAAAAAGTTTTGCAGCTCCACTAGCGTAGACTGGTATCCTAGTTGAGCTCGGTGTGACTTAGCCAGTTTCTTGAGCGCATCGTTTGCCAGGCCATTAATGAAGCGTACACACTGCACTTCAGCTGTCAGGTTTTGACGAGACCGACGTAAGTAGTCGTTGTACTGTTTAGTGTAGATTGCGTAACTCATCGTGTTGCTCTGCGTAAAGTTCATCAAAGCGCTAATTGCGTCGTCCTGAATGTTTGGAAGAAACGTCGACTTGCGTAACTCCTCAACAAGCTCGTTGTACGTAGATGGAATTGGAGGCTGATTTTTCCGGTTCAACCACCACCCACCAAGGTGTCCAGAAAACTGTGAAGTAACCCAGAACACTGCATCGTACGAATCAGCCGTAATTCCAAGCATTATAAAACGCTGAGGCTGTGCTTCAAGCCAATCCTCCAGTACATTAGGTACCAGACCATTCTGGTACGGTGAAGTAATAGCAGCCTTACGCTGAGTCTCCGTGAGAGTCACAGATAGTCCAGCAAAGTTGTGGGTAGGCATCGGCATTCCCACTCGTAAATCTGTAGGTCCCACTCCAGTCAGTCGGTTGATGTGTCCAACAATCAACAGCCAGACAGAACAAGAGTCGACCGTCGTAAACCGGGGGTACATGTGGAACTGTCTCGGGATAGACGTGTCGTCATGCATGACTGGAACATGTTGTGTCATTGCTCGATAGAAAGATTCCCACTGAGCCACGTAACCGAAGTGAAGTAATTCACTCTTGTGCTTCTTAGCACGAAGTAACCCTGTCTGTACTGGCGTAAGTGTCAGACCGTCAATGTTGATGGATTCCGGGACGACGTAAGTGCCATCCGGATTAACTGTCGACTGTGCCAAAACAGCCTGCTCGACCTGAGCAGGTGTACGTAAGTTGTTCGTAGCAAACAGGACAGGAATAGATGCCGAGTACACGTAAACAAGCTGTCGTCCTTGAGGTAGTGTAACGTTAACAGGTTCACCACTCAACAGCGTCAAATCATCCGATGTCAGAACAAGACCGGTCTCCTCGTGTAACTCGCGAATAGCAGCGTCGACAGGCTCTTCGTTAGGTAAGACAAAGCCAGCTGGGAACCAAGTTTTACCAGAACGAGGCTCACGCTGAAACACCAACTTTAAGTCCGACGATTTAGTTCCTCCGACGTGAATTACCAAAACCACGTAATGTCCAGCTCCGAGAGAAGCCATCTCAACTCAAGCAAACAACGTCGAGCAGATCAACGAGCAACGAAAGCGTGCGTCGACCAAAGAGCTCCGAAACCAGTGTGGCGGTTAGCCTCTGAAAGCTAAACGCTAGCACAAATCTGTTCTAGTCTGTCTAGTTCTGTTGTTGCAAGATGGCAAATGATGTTGTCGAGAGGCAATTGATGAAAGGTTCTGTCACCTCCCTCTACTGCACTGGGCTTAAATAGGTTTCAGCCCAGACTAATCACGCCTGCAAGCTACGCTTACGTGTCAGGCGTTAGTGCTGTTCAACCGTCGTCATCCGCCTCGAGACGCGGCCTGCCTAGCATTGGGTCTCACGACGCGGCTCCTTCTGCATTGGAGAAGTCGTTCTGGCGCGTCATCTGGATGGTTAGATTAATTATGCATATTTGTACGTACCGGGAGGTACTGGTCGTACTGTAGCATCAGCACCATTACATTATTGCAGTAGCGACGTACCCACGAGTATACGTCCATCCTGTGGAAAAGCACGAGTTGATATCCGTAACGAGTACCTGTACAATGTCCTGCAATGTACTGTTGCAGGACTGTACTCGTCACACTTGCATCACACAAGATTGACCTACTTTGCATTAATGTACCAATAGTGTCGGCCGCCGATGTGTGATGTCGACCGCTTGTGAACGTACGCGCAAGCGGACCTTTGAGCCATACAATCCAAAACAGCCTTCCTTAACATATTGGGCCATTGTATGCTGACTGGCAAGGGAGCAATCTATGAGTTTGATCAGTTAGGGTAGTTGTTCGTGCGAGTGGTAGCATGTGCGCGCTTAGATTGGGGATGTGCTCAAGTGAACTTGCACGATTAGGTCAAGAAATGCTATGAACATGAACCTCGTATGTCCAACCGATAGAATCGAGTAAGGCTAGGGATCACCCGGATTTTCTCGATGTTGATGGTAGTGATGGGTCGGCTTCTCGATGTTGATGGGAGTGATAGTTCAATTTTTCGATGTGGAATGGCAGTGATAATGCAAACACCGATCATTGCCATCGCGATATTTATTCTAGTCGATGACGGATGGGGACTCGCACTGACATGGGATATATTGATGGCAACGATGTGCAAAGGCGAATATATTGCCGGCTGATATTCTGGTTACATGAATTATTGCTATCAGCGATAATTATCGACATCGACATTGCCTTCGGCGCCAACTATCTTCATCAACATCAGCATGTTCGATGTCGTCATCTTTAACATTGCCATCAATGTAATCAATCGAGCGCACGGATATAGCAGCTCCACAAAGTACTACAATCTCCTAGAGGTAGGTGGTACGTATCCCATACAATCTATCCCATACAAAGTGGCAGACCCTCAATTCCCACACCCCACTCTTCCCAATGCGAACGTGCTCAAGCATTTCGCATTGGGGTTTTGGCAGCGCGCCATGCCCTCGTTGGCATGACGCAAAAAGGTAGTCAGCGGGGTGTAGTCCTATCATCGGGAGATAAATGGAAAAAGTGACAAACGTTAGATCTTTTTTCAAATATGTGATTACAGTTTCGTTTTTTATGAACATTATATTCTTGCCCATGTACCTGAACGATCTTTACAAACTTCTTTTTCTGTGCCTATGTGCCTGAATGATCCATATGTTGTCGTTCTAAAACAGTCTGAACAACCAAAAGACTAAGAGAACTTCTAAAGACTTCTAAAAACTAAAAAATGTCTTCAGCATCTTCAACTTCACTCTTGATCGGATATAAGGAATTACGAACTTATTACCTATTAAAACTCGTGGAACACAACATAAGCAACAATGTCATTTTTCACTTAGTTCAAACAACAAAAAGTAGCGCCCACATAAGGATATCCTTTCAAGAAATTTTAGTGGATACCACCAAGCAGATGAACATGGAGAGACTCCATAGGTTGAGAGAAATGAGGCATGCAAAAGCACTAGCACCGCCCACATAAAGAATGCTGTCCGAAAACGGAGCAAACATCATATTGAACACAACTTTAAACAACAGATAACCATTTCACCATAACAGCAATACTGCTTAATGCCATAACCCACAGCATCACATAGACTATCCTCAGATTAATCAACAAGATGGGGGGAACAATCGTCTCGATCCAACAGAACAAAAACCGCTGCTCAGCGAACATGAAACAAATAACCATGTCATGAGTCCAATTTGAAAATCAATCCGACAACTGACTACTGAGCTTAATGGATGCCCACCGTTCAAAACTACTAGCGGGTATTAAAGTTGTTGGCACCTAGCTATCGATAGTCACCTGTGGTGCTCGTTACACGGCTACAGTCCAAGTCCAAACTTACGAGTTTACACCTAATAAATAAAAACATTCGCATTTCAGCATGCGCATTTCGGAATGGACGTTGGATTATCAGGTGGGGATATTTCAACGCGTCGACTGGAAACATTTGAATGCACAAGCAGGGGGGGGGGGTAGGGGGGGACGCATGTTGCGGACGTACCTTAGAAGCACTTGCTTCGGGCTCGATCTTTATATTGCTTGACTCCCCGACTAGCTCTTTCTTTCCTGCTCGCAACGCGTACCTGCGCATAACAACAACGTGTTTGAACATTGTACTATATAAATTGATACGTGCAAGCACGAGGAGGGATGGGAGAGCAGCAGACTAGAGCTACCACTTCAAAGTAACGGGAACTTGCAGCGGCGAGAGGAAGTGGCGATAGGCGCAAAACAAACTCCACCGGACCGTTCATTAACGTATATTACTGCATACACGGGTAAACGGGCAGAGTGACAACAACAAGCTAACGGGGGAGGGGTTCGTGGACACGACAAAACAACACTTGGATAAAGTCGCTACGACGGAGCAGGGTACCTCAGCAGGTCAGCGGCCGGACACAGCGCGATGGGACACAGCGCGATGTGCCGCTGAAGGACGGGGGTACGGGAGTGTGGCGAAACAAAACTTCACATATGCATTTACCTAGGAGCTTCGTCGGGCAACATCAAGGTTGGATGACAAGAAACACTGTCAATAGCCGAAATAATATTATCGTCGTGGAGAGACTTGGACAAGTAATCGCTGCCTGATGGAGAAGCAGTGCGGCGGTACTAGTGGCAGTCAAAGCGCGAACCTTTGCGATGGTCGCGGAAATACGTCCGGCGGAAATTTTGAAGTGTTTGCGGTGTTTGCGGTCGCTATCCATATTAAATACATGCCACGAGCCGAGGAAAAGACGGTGACTGCGTGACTGGAGTGGGTGTAGCCTTTGATCATCCAGTACTTTGAATCAATGTATATTGAATTATTGATCCATGCCTCGACGCTTTTATAATATCAAAGATTTCATGTTGCCTCGTTGGCAGCATGAGCAGACAAAAATACCGCCAGGTGTGCGGGAATCCGAATCATCAAATAGTGATTAGCTGTCGGACGGTACGATCAACTTGCTGGATGACGATTGACGAGCCGATGAACAGACGCCCATTCGTGACAAGTGTAGTTTCCCAGCCGCACACGCAGTTGTCAATTATAGAAAATGTACGTAAAGCACTAGAGAAGTGGCGCGAAACGCAGCAAAGACGTGCGCCTTTTCAGCAATCACATATATGAGTTAATAAATTAGAATGCACACTTCTGAAAATTCAAATAAACTACACAACACATGTAGTTGAAATTCAACTATAAATGAAAGAAAGTTTTTGGAGAACAATGAATTTAAATATGACATGTTTAAAAAAATCTTAAAGAAGTATTGTATGACGCATTCAAATAAATCAATAACAACACTTGTAAATGACAATGACGCAATGAAATCTAACAATCATTGACATGAGTCTTGGCTGTTTATAGTGGTTTCATTACACGCATAAGAATCCTTACGTATAATTTCAGAATAATTCGGACGGAACAGGCACAGCATGAAATAGTAGTACACTACGTGCAATTGAAACTACAGAAGGTTCATGTACAAACCAGTAATGGCAAAAATGATTACAAGAAGCACTATAGGAACAAGTATAATGGTACCGGCAACAGTCATTATTATTGACGTTTAGAACGACACTATCCCATGTGGTATATACGCGCTAAACTATTGAATTTGACTTTTTAGAAATATATATCGGAATTATCGATATAAATGGCACTCATCGACTATACCTATCATGCAGCCATCAATGGTAAGGCCTCACCCATCACCACACCATCGATAACACAAGCACTCCCATCATCATTCCATCGACTGCTATCGAGTAAATTATTGTCATCCTCGATATTTAAGAACATAAACATTGCCATCCCCGATATTCATCAATAGTCATCGTGTTGCCATCAATGGCACATGTGTCCATATCGATGGCACCATCATATGGCAATTTTTGCTTGATGACAATAACATCGAAAAATCATCGATGGCTGATCCCTAGCCTTAGAATCGAGTGTTGGGCGTGTACAGCTACGAGGATGGCAGAAAAGGCGGATATTTGGTACGTCTCGCTAAGGGTCGACGGCTACCGTACCTGGGTACGGCTTGCCGATCTGCAGTGCCCTCAGACGATGAACAGCTAAATTTAGCTTATTACAGTAGGTATTTACAACTAATAACTGGTGAGGGTTACTTACAAAATTCTGTCAATCAAATATATGCTTGGTTGCATTTTTACATGCTAAGGCAAAAAATACTGCCCAGACCTTTGTGGTGGAGTGTATGATAGACACACACACACAAATAAAACACTCAACGACTCACATGAACAGACACACACACAAACACACACACATATACACACACTCACACATACACACACACACACACACAGACACACACACACACACACGGACACACGAACACACACATACACACACATACACACACACACACACACACACACACATACACACACACACACACACACACACACACACACACACACACACACACACACACACACACACACACACACACACACACAGTTCTTCAGATACGCTACAGAGGTTAAAGTATGAAATTTCTTGGACTTGGGCTGGCTCGCTGTGCAAATGCAATTGCAAACGTGGACGTCGAACCGTCGTCATTTGTCGTGTCAGCAAGCAGCTCATTTATATCCGAATGGGCTATCAGTAGATATGCGCAGTCGAACGAAATTCAATTATGTACGAATGTACGGGAAGGAAAGTCCGTTTCCCATGACATCAGAGAAGTACTATCAGTACTAACGTATAGTTTTGCGTTCATCGCGGTTATCCGGAATGATCTACTTGAGGCTCCGGAACGCGTCAGGTCGTCCCCGCCTGTGCGCGAAACGTCGAAAAGCGGCTGAAGAGAGCATAGTAAAAGACAATAGCTCGGAGAGTCCTACGCTAAACGGACCAGGACACTACATATCCAATAAGTTCGCCCGTTCGTCTCTGCGTTCCTTCGCAGTCCCTCAAAGGGCTTCTGTCGTTATTCTTCTTGAAAATCGAAGCTTGAAGGATGACCGCAATGAAAGGACGAAGCGCGATTCAAGCCGTAACGAGAGCGTTCGCGCCCCGGTCACTCCCTATTCCCATGAAGGTGCGTACATTTCCGTTTGCCGCCACTGCAAGTAAAATACGAATTTTTTTCGCGCCCGTGTTTATCAATCGGCTTCCCCATCAGCTGACTAGGCCAAAGCATTGTCGGCGAAGTCCTGCAGCATGCACCTCTGACAGCAGGCATAATAAACAAACTGGCAACTCGTCTTCTGAGTGTTTTCGCTAGGTTAGTGCAATACAAGTGTCTCGGCGATCCCGCCTCTATCGTCGAGTCGTCCCAGTTAATCAACTACACTCGTCACCCTCCACTTGTATTGTACCGGTACTCTGTTGTGCGTAGAACATACGCTCCCTGGACGGCTGAACGCCAGTTGCGGAAAGTGTCGCAGGAACAGTACCAGCAACTGCTTCTTCTCGAATGTTTCGATTATCTGTAGCGATAGTTTCGGGATGGTCTGAGTGATGAGTTCGAAGCCAGAATAGGGCGGGGCTTCCTGTGGTCTTGCTTATTTTGTACCGACGCGACCTCCGCCCCCGCCGTCTCCTCTCTACAGTGGCCGCCTTCGTCGTTGCTCGTTCCCAAGTGCCGCCAGTCCTCCCCCCCCCCCCTCTTTCTACTCAGCCTACTTGGGATAATGGTCCTCAGTGCTTAGCATTGGCGCAAAATACAAGTAGCTTTTGCCCTGTGCCTTTGATTAGTTCGATAGGCACTCACAATGTATCTCTGTGAGGGGTTTCCGGAACTATATGTATTGGATAATGCGGTTTCAGTAGTCGTTGTTGCTGTAACTGTGGGGTGACGAGGCTGGCGGACTTATGAGTCCCTGAGGTCATCGAAAATTGTGTCCTTTAGCTTTTAGCGGCCCCGGAGACGGAAAAGTCAAAATGATAATAAGTGGCCAGCAGTCTACTTGGACTCATCACGGTATACCCGCCGTACTTCGCTACATATCGATTATTGCTAATTTCCCTCTCAGGGTTTTTAGCCCACGGCTACGTAGCAACGCCGTGGGCTATAGAGGCCTGCTGGATGAGGGCTTGTGTCTTTGCTCGTAGTACGCAAAGTACATAAATAACTGCAGTGCCTACTGTTTTATGGCGGCATCCTGTGTATAATTATGTCGTTGGGTTTTTATTGTTATTGAAGTACCTCCCGGAAGCAGATGACAGGGCCGTGTAAAATTCATTATCAACGCGGGATCTGCTTATGCGCGTTTTCCTAGATCTCAAGCCTGTTTATATTGGCAGCCAGTTTATTCCGAGCGCGCCCTTGCTTGTTGCCCAACAGTTCGAAGAGACCCAGCGGTTGGAAATGAAGAAGTTTGAAGAGCAAATCTCAGCGACGAAGGAGGGATTTGCATTTGGCCATCCCGACTGGAAGGTGCCGCTGAAGCAGCAGCTGAATAAGGTGGGTATAGGCCTCGTCCGCCGCTAGTCGCTGGTTATTTTGCATGGCAATATCCGGTTATACCTCAGTATTGACTTTGGTTTCTCTTTGGGGCTTTGGGCGCCCGCCGCCACTAGAGCTTCTCCCTACATCTCGGCGCGGATATCCGTCTTCCGTGTAAAGAAGAGTCGTACATCACCCCCCCGCCGCTGGCTGAGGAGGCAACGGGACTGACCCTCGAGCAGAGCCGTCCTGCCCCAAATCCGTTCGAGGGGCTGTTTTTGGCGGATTTTGCTGAGCGCCTGGGGGGTCGTATTGCTCCCGTGTACCACGAGTTCAAGAAGTTGGAGAAAGACGCAGCCCGTGAAGTCAAGGCGGCCGCAGAGGAAGCGAACGCCTGGAGTGTGCCAATTCCGCATTTTTTACCGTTCACTAAGATGTACGTGTACTGCTCCCCAAAACAGTGTGATTCTACCACCCGCATTCCAATTTGCGAAACCCGCCTGTCAGTCAGTCTCTCGGTCTCAATACCTGTCTGTCTGTCTGTCGTTTGGACTGTCTGGAGGGAGGTCAAATGGGCGAGCAGACGAAATATCATCAACTGCACACAATGTGAAATGAACGGCGGCGACTGTACAGTCGTGGTAGTTTTTGAACCGCAAATACAGCACGTAATTGAATTTGAGCGGCTCGTCATTTGCCGCCATGTGATGGGGTTGAGATATATTGGGATGAATATATGTTACGAGTGGCCCGCAGTTCTTTTTGCCTGTCGTTCTTTGTATTTTTGTAATTAATCTTTCATTGTATTTTATATACAAAAACCTTACGTCTCTCACTATTCCTTGGAGGCCCATAGTCGTGATACTTATTTTTCACACACACACACACACACACACACACAAACACACACACACACACACACACACACACACACACACACACACACGCACACACGCACACACACACACACTTTCTTCTCTCTCATTATGTATTTTTTTGTAATTATGCACACACACCCTGTGTGTCTCAGTCTATATCTTTGTAAGCACACAAATAATGCTCCTGTACCCATCGTAGCGATGCGCAGTAGTTCAGGACGTATCCTAACCCCAATCCCAATAAGTGCGCGATACGCCAAGTAGATCTTTTTCCCAAATAAAGATATCGCATTTCTAGTACCAAAACCTAATCGAGCTGATGATAAGTCGACAGACAGACAGACAGACAGATCGACAGCCACACAAACAGATTTTAGCAAGTCACAGTATTAGTAGGATAGGATTTGGAGACCCAGAAAAAAAAACGTTGACATTCCCGCCAGAACGAAGTGACAGTCGGCGGGTGGGACATAATCATTTGAAAAATGGAACAGAAGGATTTTTTTTTTTAAAGAAATACTGCAGACCTCCCATAATAAATCTTAAAACCAAGTTGTAGTAGAAGTTATCCAACAGAAACAAAGAGGGGCCATTTCATGAATTAGCGCTTCAAATGGCTGCGTGTGTGTTTCGCTTTAGCTGCCGCTGACGCGTTCTGTGCGCTTGTATTTGCAGGGCGACGCAACACCCTGAGTTTCGAAAGACGTTTGTTTTCGATGTGAAAGATCGTAAAACAGCACGACTATCCTGGTATCACCCCGATGACACAGTAAGTGCAGCGATCCAGCCACGTGTGTGTGTGTGTGTGTGTGTGTGTGTGTGTGTGTGCGAATTACAACCTCTGATGCCGCGGGTTACTGAAACCGTTGCTTTTCCTGTCAGATGGTCCCCCGAGATTGGCTGCGCGGCGGCTTGCTCGAAGACATCAAATATTATTTCGGTAAATAGCTGTCCCTAGAGAGACAGACAACCTCCGAAGCGTTGGTTGACATTTGTCCTCCTATTAGTAACCAACCACGTGGCGGGCTGTACTGTACTTCTGTTTTTTCGTTCCCAGTGCTTCCACCACGGGGTGATGTCGTTTGTCCTTATTTGGTAAATAGTTGGGTTTGTGATATAATGCCACTGTCTCCATTTTGTATGTGAAAGTGTAAACGATGGGCAGGAAATTCTGTAATCTGTTTTGCAAAATTCGTTTTCTAAGACACTCGACGATGCGCCGCCCTTAACTTTCTCAAAGTTTTCTCTGGATGCGTGCTGCCGTCCACTCCCAATGCCGCCCCGCCCAAGGGCCCGACACGTGGCAATGCAATTGGTGCGACCGCGGCTACTCTACAGCCGGACACAACGGACTAATTTTAGTCGGCTGTGCACCTTGTGTAGCGAACGCTACTCACATCCCAAACCCACCGACGGCAAAACTCAGCAACCTCGTCCTCAGCTTCAGTGCCCCGAACATGACTGGATTAATCAGTGATGTCACCTGCTGCAGCTTCACTTGAAAGCGTGTGTGTGGTATTTTCGCGCGCAAAACTTCAGTATGGCTGGCGGCGTGCGACGTTGCTCCCGGTGCTGAGAGCGTTTGTGCTGCGAAAACAACAACGCAGAATGTGAACGCTGTGGGATTCTCAGCAACCTGCGAAACTAAAGCGACTCGTTAAAAAGCATTCACCGACGCTAGTAAGAGCTTTGAGACGGATATGTGAAATTCTGCTATGTCTTCCTGGCCTCACCTCGTCGGCACGGTCGCATCGTCGACTGGTACCGCATCAGCCATTCCGTCATCCGGCAGCAAATCTTTTGCAGCACCTTTTGATGTGACTCCCTTCACCGCGTTTCTCCAAACGTCCCCAGCTCCTTCAGTGATTCAATGTAAGATGCTCGAGCTATCAAAGAAGGAAATCGGGGCCGCCTGAGTCGCTGCCCTCCAAGCCGTGTGAGGGGGGTCCCGACGCCGGTAATTTTTGAGCGAGTTTTTCGCGCCCACGTCCTCGCTGAAAAGTGGCCACTTCAACTTACGCCTAGCCGAACAGCCGCTACTGGTCTCGGAACCAAGGTCAATGTTCCCTAGGGCGTGTTCGTGCTTGTTTTGGAGGCGTGAGCTAGCCTTATGGCGAAGGTCGTGAGGTGGAAGTCACCAAGTGTCACGGCCGACCAGGAAGTTACGTACCGCGAATCCCCAACCGACTCCATGCGGAACACACCATTACCCGTCATGTCCACCGCTTGCCCTCATATTGCCGCCGAGAGTACCTAGGGGCCCCCTCTTCATCAAATTGTGTGCCTTTGGGTAGAAAGGCTAGCTCCGACGGAATGGTGAAGCTGATCCGGGAACCTCTTCATATTAGAATCGGGAAAACGGTTTACACAATCAGCGTGAGATACTGCCCATGATGCATGCAAACAGCACGGTCCTCTAGAGTCCCAACTCCGCTAATCCAAGAATAGTAAATTTTCTCGAACTATGTTTTGTCTTAGGTACCTGTAGCAATTCGGTGGTAAGCAATTCGATGCTTTTTGAACTGTTCTGCCTATCGAAAAGCCCCAAAAGCACAGCCGACTAATTTTAGTCGTTTGTGGCACACGCTGTAGAGAGACACACGACCTCACACGCCTTCACGACGTCCAATGGGCCCCTTGCCTCAAGCTCCACGACACTATCAGTGAGACCCCCACTGCCCTCACTGCCTTCAATACCGATTTTGTCCACACCGAATCCACCATCCTTCCCGAACCATGGACCGTGGACCCGCCCCATGGACGCACACCCTCATCTCATTAAACCATGACCCCATCAAGCAAGACCTCGACATGCTCCCCACCGGCAATTTCACCATCCATACCCATCCCACCCTTCATGACACAAAAATCCTATGCACCCCCGACGGACGCACGGTCACAACCCTCACCGGCCCCCGCACCCGACACCTCTATCAACTCTTCCGCCCCGGCTTCACCCACCACACATTCGAAGAGGGGGTCTACCGCCTCATCATACGACTAGGCACCCGCTCGGAAATCCACTCACCAACACCCGCCACCACCACACGCAATAGATGGGCCACTCATGAGGACCTACTCACAGGAATCCGCAAAACCGTTCACACCTAGACATGACTATAATGCGACCCCCTTAACAAATCCATGCACTCACACACTTAACACTCACTCTACCCCGAAGGCGTCATCTTTTCGTCGAGCGGCAGCAACGCACCCCACACCTGGCACGGCACCAACATTGCTAATCCATAATACGATCACGAATGCTTTCGCCGCGCCATGGAAAATGCAATCACCAGCGCACACTCCACAGCCCCTCTGTCTCCTAGCGCTACCAACCTCATTCTCCCCAGATAGGAAGACACACCATACCGCCACTCCAAATACATCACCTCGCCGTACATGCAACACTTCTACACCCTCCCCAACGACGCAAACAAGTTCCTACCACCCCGACCAACACAACGACACCCCCACCCCCACACCATTCGGCACACGCTAGATGTGGACATCTACCTTGTCGCTAACCCCCTTGCACTCTCCACTATGCCCTCCAGCACAACAATGACCGCCCTCCACAACACACTCGAATCCATTTATACTACCCACCTTCCGAACCCATCAATCACCATCCCACCCCCGACCCTCCTCTACAACTACTCACCGTACTCCACATGCATCTACCACCTCCCCCCCAAACCCACCCACCCCATCACATTCCCCCTTCATAAACGCGCTTCACTAACATACACCCCACCATAGGCGTTCTTCCTTGGAATTGGTAGGACTTCTTTTACAGAGACGGCTCAAAAAGGGAGCCTTCTCCCTCGGAGCAGCTGCCACCCACCTCGCCTCCGACACACGAGCTAAAGTTTTGGGACCTCTACCCTTCCCTCTCACACTGTCAATCGGGCGGAACTCGCGGGGATTGACATCGGGCTACAACTAGGACATACCCACCGTCTAACATATAGCGCATGCTCGCTCCGCCTTATCCAAGGCTATATTATAAACTGCCCAACCGCTTACCGACACCACGTCTACCGCGGCACACTTGACTCAATCGCACATACCCTCAAGACTCGCCACGAGTCTCGCATTCGCAACCGCTTAGGCAAAATTAAAGCACATAACCGCTCCATCGGCAACGACCTCGCAGACACCTTCGCTAACCTAGTTGCGGACGGCCAACCCCCCGACACAACCTACACCACAAGTTCATAAATGTCGTTTGGGCCATCACGGAAATGGCCCTACACACTCATACCCCAAACCCTAGGCAAGCCCACACCCTACATGTACACGAACCTCAAAACTTACGCGTACACATACAACATCAAACACACTCATACACTGCCCCTCTCACTAACATCCAAACACAAGGCCCTCCTCGCCCGCGCCGCCGTGAACGGGGCGGACTTGACATTGCACAAAAAAAACCTCACTCTCCAATATCCAGTTCACACACAAGCAAGAATTCATGTGGGGAGTACACAACACCCGCCTTCTCTCACACAACCTCACCCTACGTTGCCCCATAATGTGTGGTCAACTCACGAGCAACGGCCACATGGCCGGTAAGTGTCCCTCGATGTCCGGTCTTAGACATGACCGCCATATCAATGGAACGACTGACCGCTACAATTGCTCCTCTCCCTCATGGAACGCCACAACGGAGGACGATGGGAGACCATCACGACTTTGGTAAAATCCCCATCAAATCCTTCTCACCCGCTACACTTGTCAACCTACAACCCCCTTGACTGTCACCCCCTCACCCCACCCACATGCCCACCCGTCCCGTAGCTGCTCACGAACGACTCTCATCCGACTCCCTCGCCCTCATGCCATGCTTGTTGATATCCCTTAGTGGGTCTGATAATGGACACATATGTACGCTGGACTCCGGGGGAGTCTTGGCCCTCCACACATAGGTGGTCACAATGTTTGCTCGATGCGCGGAATTCACATGCACAACATGTTCCTATCGGGCACCGACTTTTGGGGCGGTACTTGGATAAGGCGTACAACTCCGTTCCAGGATGCGTGGGTTCTAACCCCCCTCATGGCATTTCCGTGTATGCACGGTTTAACATGTTATGGGCCCTCCGCGTTTACTGCGAGGCAACCGGCCGGAAGTCATGGGATGATGTCCATTAAGGGGGAGTGTTGATATCCCTTAGTAAGTCTGATAATGGACACATATGTACGTTGGACTCCGGGTGAGTCTTGGCCCTCCACACATAGGTGGTCGCAGTGTTTGCACGATGCGCGGAATTCATATGCACGGCGCCCGCCGGCGGCGCAGCGGCGGCGGCCCCGGAAAGGGGTGCGCTCGCAGGCCCGTCGGCACCTACCTCTACCTCCACGCGGTGGGCGCTGGTTACCCCATAGCCGTGCGAGGCGTGGCACGGTAGGGGGCTGAACGAGGTACCGACAGCTGCGATCCGCGGGATCAGCAGCTGTCGGGAAGCCCGGTACGGAGGGTTTTGGAAAAACATAATATCCGTACACCGGCACAGGGATCTCCCGCTCGGCCAGTCCGATATGTCTTTTCCGCGACAAAATACTCGCAGATACTCTCCCGACGATGGGGCGGGGGCGGCGTTTGCGAAACAGTTTTTGGCGACGAGGGGTACGGACGGATCAGCGGAGGGACGAGGGTGTTGGAGCTGGCGGCGGACAGCTGGGAAGCAGCGCTAGGGACGGCGCTCGCTAGCAGTCGCCAGCCGTGCGAGAGCCTTAGGTCTCCCCTGGGGGCGAGGCCTGTTGCTACGCAGGACGGAGGTGGGTCGCAGCCGGAGGAGCGGCACGGTCTGGCGGCGGCGGTCCCTAGGATCGCCCGCCGCCGGAAAAGCCCGGTACGGGGGGTTTTTGAAAAAATTCCCGTACCCACCATCTTTTGAGGACCGGCGACTCGATCCCTATGTTCTTCCAACCCCTTCCCTAGTCGGTACCCGGTTATCGATAGGCTGCCTCATGCAGTGTGCCTAGGGTTATCGTAACGGCGCACTGCTCGTAAAGGCGGCCCCCTAACAACGTAAACCAATGGGGGAGGGCACGGACGGCCACAACGCGATAAGATAGGTGTTGGAAACGGACGGGAAAAGGACATGGGACAGGACAAAATCTGGCTCGGGGGCAGGAGAGCCAGCCGGACACCGTCTGCAGCCTAGTTCTTTTCTCTTCTCAGCCCCCGAAGGAGGAGGGAAGACTCGGCTAGGTGGCGAGCTGCGTCGAGAGGAGCGGCTAATACCTCGGGCGGGGTTGAGCACGGATCGAGGCGGGACCGACGACGACCTATGCGAGGGGGGTTTTTCACCTGCCTTTCCCCCCAAGCTCCGGCACGACCGGAGTCGAATAGGAGCCGAGGTCAGGCAGGTTCGCCTCGACCAGCTCAAGCTGAACGGCCTTGCTGATCAGCGACCCCGCAGCGGCTGGAGCAGGCCGCGTATCGTGGAGACTAGCGACATTTTTTAATTCATACTGTATCCAAAAAAATTTTACGTATAGATCAGAAAATAATAAATACCTGGATACGGGTATGTTTTAGACGGTATCGTTACTGCCATTGGAGAGGTTGAGATTAGTGGTTCAACGGTCTACCTCACGCTTCTAAGTCCAGTTAGGCATAGCATAAGGGGGGGCCCAGAGACTCCAGCCGGTTTTATTGGTATTGGAGTAAAATATTTCAATTTCAATTTCAATTTCATATGCACAACATGTTCCTATCGGGTACCGACTTTTGGGGCGGTACTTGGACAAAGCGTTCAACTCCGTTCCGGGAGGCGTGGGTTCTAACCCCCCTCATGGCACTTCCGTGTATGCACGGTTTAACAATGCTGTCTTACCTGATAAGATACCCCCCCCCCGTGTTGCGACCTCCGGCTCACAAACCCGACTTCATCCGGCTTCCCGAACCTCGATTCGTCAGACACACCAACGGCCGACGGTGATACTCCTCGATTACAAAGATTCATAGAGGAGAATGGAAATATTGCAAATACCACCACCTCTCCCACACCGCAAAGAGGATTCGTTATAAATACACTCCTCTCGCCAATGCCATTCACCAACTCTGGATAGGTGCCGAAGTCGATATTCTCACCGTAGTCATGAGCCGAACCGGAATACCTCACACATCCATTATCCACAGTCTCACTTCCCTCCTCACCCTCCGCACTGACCCTCCTCACAAACTCATCTCAAAAACCCGACTCGACACAACACGCATCCTCGCACAAATCCACTTGCACACTGTACAATGTCTGCACCATCTCCTTCTCATCTACCGCATCAAGTCTCGCACGACGACTCGTCGCACCTCCACTTCCCTCACCCGGACACGCCCCTGACTAACATCCACAACCATCCCGCGCGACACACTTCCTGAGGGGAAGTACAACCCCCAAGCCTTTTGCAGAGGTTGGATTTAGGAGGTTCACGGTCTAGCCCTAACTTATAAGTTTCTTGCATGGCATAATTGGGAGGGCCCAAAATTAGCAGCTGGTTTTACCGGGTACATCGTGTTAACAATTTCAATTTCAATTTCCGGGGAGGTGGAGCGGCGTTTTCGGGAAGTTTTAGGGTTTGAGGAATGGTGGGGTTAGGGTTTAGTCTGGAAGAGGAGAGTTGGATGTCGGGGAGGGACTCGAGGTCGAAGGGGCGTCATCGTCGGTGTCCATCATGGAGCTGTCGGAGGTCTCGAGCTTCCAATTGTTGATGGTGTTGATGTCCATGACATGGCGAGTCCAAAGGAAGAGTAGCGTCGGGGGGATTACGGTATAAGGTTCTATTGTTGGAGATGTTGAGGGGTTGTAGTTATGGTGTGGTGGTGAAGACATGGTTCGAGAGTCGGGCTCTACCAAAGGTGGAATAGTGGTGTGGGTTGATGGTGAGTGTGCATGTGGCGTGTATGTGTGACACGCGGTGGAAGAATGTTTGTTTGGGAGGAATGGTGGCTATACCGTTCGTGGAGATGAGAATGCAGTATATTTCTGTGGTGAGGGATATTTGGATGATGGTGGTAATGTTGGGGGGGGGGAAGGGTGGGAGTGGTAGTAGGAGCCGTCGGGGTCTCGGGGAACTTTTGGAGGGAAGTGTGGTATGTGAGGTCGAAGCGGAAGGGCGGTGAGTGGTGTGAGTGTAAATGGAGGTTGATATTTTGCGTGTTGTCGAATGAAGCATTGTGGATAGCTTGTGTGATGGGGGGATGGTGCCGGCAGCGTAGATGCATGGGAGGAAGTGGGATTGCTGTGACCGTATGATGAATGTGGTGAGGCATGTGGCTCCCAAGGAGGTGCCTTGGGCGTGGCCTGTGACTAGGGGGGTGACTGGGGGGGGGGGGGGGTGATGTGGTGAATTTGGTGGGTGGGGGTTACTACAATATGAAAGGTATTGGGGGGTCTTTGGATGTTTACATGGCCGGACTGTGAATGAATTGGGTTATTGGGCATGTGGAGGGTATTTACCTATGAAAAAGCGGAGGGATCATCCTTGGCGATCTAAAATCAGCGCTGTCAAACCGTGCCGCTCCTCTCGCCGCGGCTGTCCTCCTCGCTAATGGTCTCGAGCTCAACCCCCTTTGGATGGGTCTACTCGACCCCATGAGCGGTGGTCGGCGTCGCTGCCTCCTTGTTGTCCGCCGCCATCTCCAACACCCGCGGCCCGCCGTTGGTCCGTAAGTACCCCTGTCGTTCTTAATCCATGTACACACGGAATGGCATGAAGGGGGGTAGAACCGCCGCTTCCCGGAACGGAGCTGTACGCCTTATCCAAGTACCGCCAAAAGTCGGTACCCGATAGGAACATATTTTGTATATGAACCCATCGCATCGCATCGCGACTGAGCGGCGAACACCTATAGCGAACACCTATAGGTGGAGGGCCAAGACTCCCCCGGAGTCTAGCGTACACATGTGTCCATTAGTAGTCCTACGGAGGGATATGTAAACAGTCGCTAAAGAATATTTCAAAGACACCGCTTCCGCCTCCTTATCGGGAGAGTATATGAGAGTATTCGATCGCGAAGAAACATATCGGGCTGGCCGAGCAAGAGATCTTTTTAGTGCTGGGTACGGATATTTTGATTTCCATAATCCTTTGTACATGGCTTCCCGAGAGCTGTTAATCCCGCGGATCGCAGTTGCTATTACCTCGTTAAGCCCCTTACCGTGCCAATCCTGGCAGATATACATGGTTGCCCACCGCGTAGAGGTAGAGGTGTGTACCGACGGGTCCGCAAGCGCACCCCTTTCCGGGGCCGCAGCCCCTGCGCCGCAGGCGGGCGCCTCCACATTATACTATATTCCCATAAAGTCGGCGCCCGCCGGCGGCGCAGCGGCGGCGGCCCCGGAAAGGGGTGCGCTCGCAGGCCCGTCGGCACCTACCTCTACCTCCACGCGGTGGGCGCTGGTAACCCCATAGCCGTGCCAGGCGTGGCACGGTAGGGGGCTGAACGAGGTATCGACAACTGCGATCCGCGGGATCAGCAGCTGTCGGGAAGCTATGTACGGAGGGTTTTGGAAAAACATAATATCCGTACACCGGCACAGGGATCTCCCGCTCGGCTAGTCCGATATGTCTTTTCCGCGACTAAATAGTCACAGATACTCTCCCGACGATGGGGCGGGAGCGGCGTTTGCGAAACATTTTTTGGCGAAGAAGGGTACGGACGGATCAGCGGAGGGACGAGGGTGTTGGAGCTGGCGGCGGACAGCTGGGAAGCAGCGCTAGGGCACGGCGCTCGCTAGCAGTCGCCAGCCGTGCGAGAGCCTTAGGTCTCCCCTGGGGGCGAGGCCTTTTGCTACGCAGGACGGAGGTGGGCCGCAACCGGAGGAGCGGCACGGTAAAGCCCGGTACGGGGGGTTTTTGGAAAAATTCCCGTACCCACCATCTTTTGAGGACCGGCGACTCGATCCCTATGTTCTTCCAACCCCTTCCCTAGTCGGTACCCGGTTATCGATAGGCTGCCTCATGCAGTGTGCCTAGGGTTATCGTAACGGCGCACTGCTCGTAAAGGCGGCCCCCTAACAACGTAGACCACCGGGGAGGGTACGGACGGCCACAACGCGATCATATGGATGTTGGAAATAAACGGAAAAAGGACAGGGGACAGGAGAAAATCTGGCTCGGGGGCAGGAGAGCCAGCCGGACACCGTCTGCAACCTAGTTATTCTCTCTTCTCAGCCCCCGAAGGAGGAGAGAAGACTCGGCTAGGTGGCGAGCTGCGTCGGGAGCAGCAGCTAATACCTCGGGCGGGGTTGAGCACGGATCGAGGCGGGACCGACGACGACCTATGCGAGGGGGGTTTTTCACCTGCCTTTCCCCCCAAGCTCCGGCACGACCGGAGTCGAATAGGAGCCGAGGTCAGGCAGGTTCGCCTCGACCAGCTCAAGCTGAACAACCTTGCTTATCATCGACCCCGCAGCGGCTGGAGCAGGCCGCGTATCGTGGAGACTAGCGACATTTCATATTTCATACTATATCCAAAAAAACACGTATAGATCAGAAAATAATAAATACCTGGATACGGGTATGTTTTAGACGGTATCGTTACTGCCATTGGAGAGGTTGGGATTAGTGGTTCACGGTCTACCTCACGCTTCTAAGTCCAGTTAGGCGTAGCACAAGGGGGGGCCAGAGACAACAACCTGTTTTTATTGGTAATTTTGTAAACAATTTCAATTTCCCATAAAGTCCGTATCTAGCGGCACGTATTAAATTTCCCTCCACACACTATCGTCAGGCCCCAACGACTGTGGGCACATACGTTGGATGGGCGGCCTATACTTTGCGGGGCGAAATTCGTGCATGTGCACGTTATGCACGCCTCTATGCGTAGGCCAATACACCTAGTGTCGTGACTAGTAGGGTTCTCATCATGGTTGCACAATTACAATAGTATCCGCCAAATGTACACGTATCCTACCGTCACTTAACACAATAATAAACTTCAAATTGCTGCTAAAGTACTACTGACCACAACACCCATGCATGGGTCGGCCCTGGAATGAGCTACGCCGACCATCTTCGCTTCGGGCTTGCCACCCCATGAGCGACATATTGGTGGACACCGGAACCGCTGAGCAACGGGATCCGACCACCCTCCCCCCCCCGGGCCTCGCTTACCCCGGTCAATGGATCCGTAGATACACCAAACGATACACATTCAAAGGCGCAACTTTCCCAAATTCAAGCTTTGTCCTCCCAATAGGCGCCTTTCGCAAACGCAGGACGAAATGAAGGACGAGATTAAATTCCGCTAGCTTGTACAAAAACCTACTAAAACCGTTAAATTTCATCCCATCCCAAGTTGTCAAAATACGTGCATTTCGCACTTGTATTTGGATATAGGACGAGATTCAAACGTTCACGGGTACATGCAGAGCACGGGAGAGCAAGTCTCGCACGCGTGATGGCGGCCGGAGAAGGGCAGTTTTGAGGCTTCGATAAGCCGAAGCCACACCACTTTTCGTCTATGATCGTATGATATTAGGTAACAAGGGAATCGCGCAGGACATGCACGGTATGCACCAGTTTTTAGGCTAAAGCGACAAGATCGACGGAATCAAACGCTTCCCAGTTAGACGGATTCGCCGCCACCTGGCGCGCACATGTTAGTGCACGGGTTACCCCACCAACACCCTCAACTCCTTCTACCTGTTGTGTTAGCAATGGTTTTCGACACACGAAGTGATAGCACGCACGTTGATATCTCTAAGAGAAAAGTCAAGCGAGCATCTAGCGGAAGGTTCCAACATAAGTCTCAGGAACTTAAAACATAATATACTAGTTTCTGTCCTACACCCGTAGGACCAAATAGCCGATTTTGGCCGATTTCATCCTGTCTTGCGACTGAGTGGTAGGACGGAATGGTACGGACTGGAAAGTAAAAGTACGTAGGCCGAATTTGCTTATGTACGTTTTTGTACCGGTTAGCGTTTCGTCCCGTCCTATGTCTCGTCCTACGTTTGCGAGAGGCGCGTAATCGCTTCCGCGCCACCATCTTCAAATCCAAACCGAAATATAAACACAATGCTACTCAAAACTGATAATCCACATCGCTTACAAAAAGTTGATAAAAACCGTTTGGCCTTTATCCATAACGGATGTGAAAGGCTAGGAAGCGGAGCAATTATTATAACTGGCAGGCACATGCACAAGGATCGATTGTATTCGGGCCGTATTGTCTATTCAAGCGGGAAATTTCAGAGAGGACAAACATTACAGAGTCAGTAGGGCAGTCAAAGGGGAGGGCAGAATGATTTTTAATAATGTTGGCGTGAAACTTTTAAAGCGATAGTGTTTCACAATGGCTTGGCGGATGTGATGATGAAGTCGTTTGTTTAGAGTATGGTTTGGGTGTTGGTATAAAATCTTTCGGGTGGTTCAGTCGGTAGGGAAACATGGGCAGTTTCAATTTTAGGATCAACGTCAAGTTCATAATGTCCATACTCATCCAACGCGGGTATATGGTTAGACCTTGGGCCGTCAAGGGTGCAGGTGATCCGTCGAATAAGTCCGACAAAGGATCGGTATCCCGAACGTTAACATCGTCGCAGGTCGTTTGCTATCCCCGTTAAGCCCACCTACTGCACAGTCACCGAGGCACTTGGTAGCGGTGTTAAGAGGTCGCGGCTGCGTTGATGTCAACTCAATGTTACTCGTAGAGATAAGATCAACGACAGCCCCATCACGTCAAGCCTTACGTTCTAGGTTGAGTTTGTTCAATCCTATCGCCGTTGTAGTGGTCGTAACTTTACTGCGCCACGTCTGTTTTTCAGCGTCAAAAGTGGTAGGGCAAGTCGTGATGGAGTTGCCCATTTGAGAGCAGCCGTCACAACGGCCTTCGTATTTGCAATAGCCGACATGGGTTGTTCCAGGTTGGATGGATGGTCGGCGGGGGGGGGGGGGAGGGGGCGCGGGGGGACGGGGAGATGGTCGGGAATTATTGACATAAGATGTAGGCTTCTTGATGAGGGTTCCATATCTAGTCGCCAAACTTTTCGTCGATTAGTAGAAGGAAGCGGTTAGCACTGGCGAGGTCACGAGTATGAAAAGGACGATCCTCGCAGGGTAGATCGGTCGTTGGGGGAAATGTCGAGAGCTTCAGCACCTCGCGGTTTACTGCGTTAGCGATGACACGATCATGTACTGATAGGTCGACGTCGATGGGAAATTGCTTGGAAAGGGGGAGCTGCCGGGGGCGCATGAGCGTCACTTGAAGCGATAAGAGGCTCGCCATGACTAGAAGGAGCGGACTTTGTGGCACGAGTGGTCGGCATGTTCGTATGAGGAGAAGCGAGAAGCTGAGAATTTCTAGGAAGAGGAGGGGTGGAACGCAAGAAGATGGTGGAGGCTCACGACGGAAAGAAAGCAAACTCGAAACCAATGATAGTTGTAGGTATGAAATGCAGAAGTTTGGCAAAATGATAGTTGAAGCAACTACAAATTCATTGGACTGGCCCTTATATAGTCTCTCCGACTGATCAATGCTACATGCGCATGTAGTCTCAGAATAAGGGAAGAGCCTTGGGCATTGGCGACTAACCATGTTACGGGTAGCCTTGTGTTCCCTTGGGCATTGTTAGGCATTTGGATGTAGTTGTCCGTAGTATTGATGGTATTGGTACTGGCTGAGGTAGGGTTGAAGCTGTTGGTGATACAACAAACACGTGGTCGGTGAATGATAATGATATCGTTATCGGTACATATGAACATGTCCAAGGCTTGGGTGTGTCTTGGGTTAGGTCTTGGTGTAGACCTAACACAGCCGCCTCTAAAGCGATGCATGTGGGCAAGTGGTTGACCTCTGGGCGCTTGAAGGTTTCTCTAGGCGTCCATGTCGCTCATGCGGACAACGTCGTGCTCGGGTTGTCCTCCGCCGCGGACTGTGTGGAGGCCGCTTCTTCCTCGGCTGGGATGCCTTCTCATGCCACGGCGTTCTTCACCCGCGCCAATGGCCGCAAGCGTCCCCGTGCTTCCTCGAGCGGCGCGTGAGGCGCCGCTTGTCGCCTCCACGTGTTGCGTTTTCAGCCTTGCGTGGGATTTTGTTATTGTGTTTTATCTTCAAGATTTGTGTAATGTAGTGCATCCATTTGTCGTGCCTTTGATTCCGTTATCTTCTTGTCCTCGTGGTTCCCCCCAATTTTTCCTTGTCTACATTCTTGTATTGCTTCCCATAATAAGTTCTCTAAGCGTTGACTCGACCCACCAGTTACTTCACATAGATGCCATACCAGGTACCCGTACCCTACATGTGCTCGTAGAATTACAAGAAGCACGGTAAGGACGTAGACAATGAAAAATGGGGGGAGGGACCAAGAGGGTAAGAGTGACAAGACGGTCACGGAATCCATGGCACGGTAAAGGGAAGCACTACATAGTGCGCATACCTAGCAGATAAACATACATGTACTGATAAGTAATGGGTTCCTATCTCCGTGATGCTTTGCAGGAGGGCAGTGCTGAGGCTGTGGCATGCCTTCCTGTTCCTCGGGCTTAGATTTTTCCCTGTTTTCTTCCTTTTGCTTGGTGGCTTATGCTGCTTTTTCTTGTGAGGAAATTTTCGAGGAAGTAATGAATCGTTTTGTTTATATTTCTATCGCTACCATACCAGCAGATATACTAGCTGGGAGATACAACACTACAATATCCTTAATTTTCTGGTGTCTTTCGCGATATCTTCTTTAATAATGGGATATGGGAAAAAAGAGAGAGGATACGATGCAACAGAGAGTGCGGGTGCGGATGCACCTGATGTCAGTCCCATATTCGGGGGGCGCAAAAACAAAATAAAAAACTGCATAATAATGATCAGCGAGGTTGTAGGTGGTGGTAGGTAGAAAGGCCGATAGTAGGTACGTGGATCATTTATTGTGGTGAGAACTTGTTATTTGTAAAGGAATCTGTACGAACGGTATTACGGTACATGTGGCACGCTTCGATATTATGGTCAGATTGATTTGAATCTAGAGGTTTGCATATCCAATATCATGTGTACGGGACAGTAACTCTAGCGGTTACTGTTACCGTTAATATCGGCGCGTCTCACCCGCACTCTCTGCTTTCGCGCTCAGCCAATCTAGGCTTCGCGCGAATGCAGTCTCGACTCTAGTAGTCGAGCAGGGTGTCAGTTTTACCTTTTCGTCCCATGCGCACTCGAGCGTCACGCGACACTTCCCCTCGTTCAGCTACGCAGTTCCCCACTATGCAGCCTGAGCAGTCTACATCCGCCGCGGCGGCCGACCCTCACGCTACCACACTCGAACAACGCACAGCCGAACAGATTCGTACGGCGGTTTTGGCATCGGAACAACGGATTACCGAGCAGTTTTTGGCGGCTAACGCTGCCTTACTCGCCCAGCTCCGACAGACGACAACCACACCTGCTGCTACTGATCAACAGCAGTCCATTCCCACCGACGCGACCACAGCGACGGAGGGTGGTAAGGAGGCCCCCGAGCCACCTATCGACCTGCTCGACGACGAACCCGATCCCTCCGCGACCGATTTCGTCGACTTCACCTACTACGGCGAAGTCATCCCAGCCGGCCTCGAACGTCCCCCTCGCGATGTCGAAGAGCCACGTCTGTGGACTCTCACAGACGACACCGCCCGCGCTCTAAGCGACAAACGCACCCAGGCTGCCTACGACGAGTACCTACACATCGGGTGCTATGCCTTCTTCGACAGCTGCGCCAACGCGGCAATTGGCGAGGCTCTGGACACGTTGTCGCAAGGCACACCTCTATCGACATAGCAGGCGGGAGCGATTACCCTCATCCGAGCGGGTCATCGCACCCACATGGCGACGGAGGAGGCCGCCCGTACTAGATTGGGCTTCCTCCGCCTCACCAAGGGCGGACAAACGAGCACGGATGCGGACCGCGTCTTTGCCGAACTGGCCCACGAACGCTTTTGCCGACCGCGCCCTACCGCGGTCTCCGGCACATTGGACGCGCTTCGCCAAGCGTTCGTCGACCGCACGCTGGAAGTCAGCCTACACGCCGCCAGCAAGGCCGCCGCCGGCGCTGCCTTCGCAAAAGTCACCCCGGACAGGCCTCCCGGCCCCGACGCTCGAGCCCGCCGGGCCGCCGCCGACAAACGCAAAGCCGCAGCAGCAGCAGCAGCGGCAGCCCGCGCCACCCCGCCACCCAAGCCGACCGACCCGGCTAAACCCTCGACCAAGAAATGACGGTGTGACCCGCCGCGCCGATTCCTGCTCCCCGACGTCTTCCTACATGCGCCACCGCGTGCGTCGAAGATGGCGGGAGTGGGAGCGCATCGGCGCGAGCGGCCAAGTCCTAAACTGGATCCGCCATGGCGTCCGCGTAAAATTCAAACAGCTCTGTGACCGAAGGCAAATATATTGACCCAACCATGACCCCATCACCTGCTGCTTCGCGGTTCTTCGGCTGGCTCACTCCGTCCCCCCCGCAACACTAATTCTGGCTGTGCAAGCCTTTGGCTTTAGGTTACTGGCAAAACGTGCCCTAGGGTAAATGGTCAGATTGATTTGAATCTAGAGGTTTGCATATCCAATATCATGTGTACGGGACAGTAACTCTAGCGGTTAATGTTACCGTTAATATCGGCGCGTCTCACCTGCAGGGCAACCACCTTGCCCGAGCAGTTAGACGCAGCCAACGACCAACGACTTCCCCAACGGTCAGCTCTAGCTAGCCCGCGCCTTATAAGCCGTAGCTAGCCACGAGCCTAGGCACTCTCTGCTTTCGCGCTCAGCCAATCTAGGCTTCGCGCGAACCCACCCACCCATTTCTATAATCCTGCGCTAATCGACCCCCAGACCCTGTCTGTGGGTGTCTTTTGGCCAAATTGTAAGCAAGCTGACATCTTTGGCAAAACGTGCCCTAGGGTAAATGGATGAATTATTGTTATCTATGGGTGCTGTTGATGTAGAACCAAAGAACAAGTTGAACAAACGGTAAGCACATTACTTGCGGGACTTGCAAACGTCTGTGGGTTCACTGTCGCTTGCGTACCGTAGTGGAGCCATGTACGAAGCAGATCTGTTAAGTCGGAGAGTCGGAGTTTTGTGAGCGGTGCATTGTTATTTGACAAGCAAAGATTTAACCTCAAATGGCTACTCCTCTTTACGTAACCCCTTCCATGTTCCACCCACACCGTTGCACACTGTGGGACTTGTAAGACACACCGTGGCACTACTAGACACACTTGCATGTGAGCAATGGCTTTGACATTGTGTTAATTGTGGTCGACCATCTCACTCGAATGACCCATTTTCTGCCATGTGCAAAGAGCGTAACAAGAGGGGAAACTTCTAGTTTGTTTTTATATCGAGTCTACATATTACATGGACTACCCCGAGTGCTCATTTTTTACCGCGACTCGAAATTCGTCAACAACTTCTGGCGGACGCTTTGGAGACGCTTTGGAACGCTACTCAACATGTCTTCCAGTCGACACCCAAATACGGACGGTCTAACGGAGCACGTCAACATCACGTTTCATCATCTTCTACGATGTTTTTGCTACTACGATGGATCGAACTGGACAGACCATTTGCCTCAAGTGGAATTTGTGCACAACGCTACTCGAGCGCTAACTTGGAATTGAGCACACCCCCTTCAAGGCGAATTTTGGCTTTTCTCGAGATGAACTGCCTGACCACATGTTCAGCATGCGACCTTCGATTCCGATTTCGCGTGGCGCGTCAGGGCGGTTGAAACTGTTACATGAGATTCATGCTCTTGTATGTACGGTGTTACAGCTACACAAGCATGAGACGCAAGCTCGTTCAGAAGCGTCAACAACCCCGCACTGTTCGAGGAGACAAGGTGTCATTCGTTACAAAGAATATCTTCCTGCGAGGACAGCCTATAACCGTAAGTTGCGACATCGCCAACTCGGACCTTTTAGAGTTGAGAAACAGATTGGAAACATAGTAGCAAATTAATGTTGCCATCGACAATACGCTTATATCCGGTGATTCACGTCAACAATCTAAGAGCTTGCTCTACAGCTTCGCTACGACCTGGTGTCCCAGTGATTATTTCAAAAGGAGACGATGAGGAGTTTGACGTGTCTCACATCTCTCTTGTCAAAATTAAGTCGTTACTTGGACACAAAGGCATATATTTGCTCTTCATTACGCACTTCAAAGATTACGACATTCTACTTTTATGGCACCTGTTGAACGAGGTCCATCGAACCACGGCGTTACAAGATTTCTTGGAGACGCCCCAATGGAACAATTTTGCCAAGACTCACGCGTACATCGACTACATGCAAGCTCATCCAGCGCCCATTCTTGAGTCCAAGTAACTCCTTCGGTAAAGGAGCCAAGACAACCAGACGGAGGTTAGCCTCTCGGCATGCCTCATTCATCTATCAAGAGGGGAAGGGTACGAGAGTGACGAATACAATCATGCAATAGTATATTACCGGATATTGTACAAGAACCATTTTACTAACTTGATCCGTACTTTTCTATCGGAAGGACGTGCAACGTGGGTACGTCGCTATTGCAATTTAGCTACGGGGTACTAACTAATGCGTGTCGTAGAGCCGGTACCTCCCGGTTCGTAAAGGTACTCACTATTAATCTAACTAGATAGACGACGTCATGGTCTTAATTCCCGAGACATAAAAACCGCGTCGCTAGTCTGTTTAGACCGGTACGAGAACCCTAGCACCCGGCACGAGGACCAAACGAGAGCACGCTAGAGATATGTAGGCTTAGTGTAGTATAAGGAGGTGATAGAACCTTCTAACAATTCCTTTGTTCAATTATATTCTATCATTAAACACTAAACTATCATGCCGCCCGTCGGTGGCAAAGCGGCGGCGGCCACGGAGGGGGTTGCACTCGCAAGCCCGTGGGCACCTGCATCTGCCTCCACGCGGTGGGCCATAGTAATCATGTACGGAGGGTTTTGGAAATCAAAATATACGTACACCGGCACTAAGATCTCCCGCTCGGCCAATCCGTTATGTTTCTACGCGACTCATTACTCACATATACTCTCCCGATAAAGAGGCGGGGGTTGTGCATGTGAAATATTTGTTTGGCGAGAAGGGTACAGACATATCAACGTGTGACGAGTACAGTCCTGCAACAGTACATTGCAGGACATTGTACAGGTACTCGTTACGGATTCCAATTCGTGCTTTTCCACAGGCTGGACGTATACTCGTGGGTACGTCGCTACTGCAATATTGTAATTGTGCTGATGCTACAGTACGACCAGTACCTCCCGGTACGTACAGATATGCATAATTAATCTAACCAGCCAGATGACGCGCCAGAACGAGCTCTTCAATGCAGAAGGAGCCGCGTCGTGAAACCCAATGCTAGGCAGGCCGTGTCTCGAGGACAGATGACGACGGTTGAGCAGCACTAACGCCTGACACGTAAGCGAAGCTTGCAGGCGTAACTAGTCTGGGCTGAAACCTATTTAAGCCCAGTGCAGTAGAGGGAGGTGACAGAACCTTTTAACAATTCCTTTGTTCACTTACAACATCTACTGCCTAAGTACAGCATTGAAACATCTCTCATCAATTGCCTCTCGACAACATCATTTGCCATCTTGCAACAACAGAACTAGACAGACTAGAACAGATTTGTGCTAGCGTTTAGCTTTCAGAGGCTAACCGCCACACTGGTTTCGGAGCTCTTTGGTCGACGCACGCTTTCGTTGCTCGTTGATCTGCTCGACGTTGTTTAATTGAGTTGAGATGGCTTCTCTTGGAGCTGGACATTACGTGGTTTTAGTAATTCACGTCGGAGGAACTAAACCGTCGGAATTGAAGTTGGTGTTTCAGCGTGAGCCTCGTTCTGGTAAAACTTGGTTCCCAGCTGGCTCTGTCTTACCTAACGAAGAGCCTGTCGACGCTGCTATTCGCGAGTTACACGAGGAGACCGGTCTTGTTTTGACATCGGATGATTTGACGTTGTTGAGTGGTGAACATGTTAACGTTACACTACCTCAAGGACGACAGCTTGTTTACGTGTACTCGGCTTCTATTCCTGTCCTGTTTGCTACGAACAACTTACGTACACCTGCTCAGGTCGAGCAGGCTGTTTTGGGACAGTCGACAGTTAATCCGGATGGCACCTACGTCGTCCCGGAATCCATCAACATTGACGGTCTGACACTTACGCCGGCACAGACAGGGTTACTTCGTGCTGAGAAGCACAAGAGTGAATTACTTCACTTTGGTTACGTGACTCAGTGGGAATCTTTTTATCGAGCAATCACACAACATGTTCCAGTCATGCAAGACGACACGTCTATCCCGAGACAGTTCCACATGTACTCCCGGTTTACGACGGTCGACTCTGGTTCTGTATGGCTTCTGATTCGTGGACACATTAATCGATTGACTGGTGAAGGACCTACAGATTTACGAGTGGGAATGCCGATGCCTACCCACAACTTGGCTGGACTATCTGTGACCCTCACGGAGACTCAGCGTAAGGCTGCTATTACTTCACCGTACCAGGATGGTCGAGTGGCTCGTGTACTGGAGGATTGGCTCGAAGCACAGCCTCAGCGTTTTATAATGCTTGGAATTACGGCTGACTCGTACGATGCAGTGTTCTGGGTTACTTCACTGTTTTCTGGACACCTAGGTGGGTGGTGGTTGAACCGGAAAAATCAGCCTCCAATTCCATCTACGTACAACGAGCTTGTTGCGGAGTTACGCAAGTCGACGTTTCTTCCGAACATTCAGGACGACGCAATTAACGCTTTGCTAAACTTTACGCAGAGCAACACGATGAGTTACGCGGTTTTCACTAAACAGTACAACGACTACTTACGTCGGTCTCGTCAACACCTGACAGCTGAGGTACACTGTGTATGCTTCATTAATGGCCTATCGAACGAAGCGCTCAAGAGACTAGCTAAGTCACACCGAGCTCGTCAGGGATACCAGACTACGCTAGTGGAGCTGCAAAACTTTTTGAATGACGTAGTGACAGACTCGCCGGAACTAGGCAATACAAAGTCTGCTGCTGGACCATCTGCCCAGCCCTCACGCAAGCGCAACCTTGATGACCCTTTCGAGGAAGCCTCTAACGTCTGGAAACGTAACAAAGGTGGCCGTGGACGTGGCCGCGGACGTGGACGTGGAGGTGGCAACAATGGTGGACGTGGTCAGACATCTGGCCGCGAAGATTTTAATTCACTCGCAAATGCAATGACAGCTGAGGAACGTAAGCGACATATGGCCGAAGGACTCTGCTTCAAGTGCCACAAGAAGGGACACCGTTTGTTCCAATGTCCGGAGTTCAAAGGCAAGGCACCGATGCAACCTAAGAAGCAACGATGGTGGCAAGGCTGTTCTACAAATGAACTGGAGCAGCCGGCTACATCTACTGTTCATTCTGAGACACTGTTAGCGACAGAGGTCGTCGAAACACCTTCGACATCTCCATCGACTACAATTGCGACACCTGTAACGCAAGTAGCAGGTCGTCGTCGTCAGACTAAGCAGAGACAGAGTCGTAAACCTGTAACCAGACGTTCAGTTGATTGGAAACTGGTTGACTCAGTCTTTGACTCTCTGCATGCACGATTCAACTTCACGTTGGAGGGATGTGCTGATGATGAAGGTCTTAACTCGCACGGTGACTTACCTCACTGTTCGCCGAGTGACTCGATTCTACACAGAGATTTAACAGGAGAACGGGTGTTCATCAACCCACCCTGGGAGTTAGCTGAGCAGATTGCGCAGCATTTTGAGGATTGTCGTCGAACATCCCCGACATCTACGATGGCTGTATTTGTACTACCGAAGTGGGCGAAATTTACTCAGGTGACTAAGCACTGGAAACTCTATCAAGAATTCCCAACAAGGACACAGCTTTTTACACGTCAGTCACTGGAGAACCCAGCGCAACAGGAGGTGGTTGCTCCAGCCCCTTGGCATGTACAGCTGTGGTTAGTCGACGCAGATTGTGCGTTTAACGACTCACCAGAACCTACAGCACCTGATCAACCCGACTCGGTACATGTACCAACAGACGACTCGGAACAGTCCATCGCTACGCTGCAACAATTTTCTTCGCCAGCTACAGCACTACTAATTGACCTCACAGAAACTCGTCCGTTAATTCGAACTGAGCTGATTGTGAAAACTCCTGATGGCGGACACCAAATTTCTGGATTAGTGGACTGCGCTGCGACACTTGATTTTGTGTCAGAGGACTTTGTACGACGCTTTGCTTTACAAACTCGAAAGTCTGCAAGTAAGACTCCAGTTCGACTCGCTAACGGACAACGAGTGACTTCTACGACAGTCTGTGACGTCACTTTTGAGCTGGCTCGACACGAGTTTCAACGGACTTTTTACGTTCTACGTGATTTATGCACAGCTGATTTAATCCTCGGTTTACCATGGCTTGATGACGAACATGCCTCTTTACAATTTGGTACAACCAGAATTTTTACACTAATGGACGGCACAGCAGTGGAGACTACACTTGAGGAACGACGCCCTGAGTGTCTACTCCTGTCGTCTACGAAAGTTCAGAAGCTTATGCGCAAGACGCGCCGCAGCAGGGGACGTCACGCTGATTTTTACGTCATTGAACTTACATCAGCCACCGAACAATCGACAGACTTCCACACTGGAGAGGAACTAATTGCAGAACAACGTGACAACTTCCGGTCGATACTCTTCGATGACTTCCCGGAGTTACTGCAACCTGTCGACTCTCCACCTGTAAGCCGACAGTGGGATCATCCCATTGAAACAATTGGCCCAATGCGACGCCAACGTTTGAACAGATTGTCACCCGCAGAGCGCGCTGAGCTTAATCGACAGCTCAAAGACGCAGTGGAAGCTGGTTTGATACGCCCCAGCTACAGTGAGTTCGGCTCGCCAATTCTTTTTGTTCAAGGAGGAAGGGCTGAAATTACGCCTTAAGAAATGCTTCTTCGGATTGCAAGAAATGGAGTATCTGGGCTACACTGTGTCAGCCGGGAAAATTTCGGTTTCCACAAAGAAAGTCGAGGCCGTTGCAGACTGGCCAGTGCCCAAGACGCAGAAGGAGGTTCGCAGTTTCGTACAGTTCTGCAACTTCTATGCGAGATTTATACACCATTTTAGCGACCTTACGGCTCCATTGACGGACTTACTGCGGAAGTCCCAGCCACAGAAGGTTACGCTGACGCCTGCCTGTTTGGAAGCCTTCGAGACTCTCAAGTTACGGCTCATTTCCGCGCCATGCCTGATCCTTCCGGAGGTCGGCTCGGACGCGACGTTCACCGTGGCTACAGATGCATCAACAGTGGGGATTGCAGCAGTCCTGTTGCAAGACCAAGGAGGCGGTCTTCAACCAGTCTCTTACTGGGCGCGTAAGCTGAATCCAGCTGAGCGTGGTAACACTTACTCTGCGTACGACTTAGAAGCTTTGGCCGTATGCGAAGCTGTCAAGCATTGGAGGTGCTATCTTGAAGGCTGTTCTAAGTTCCTTGTCGTAACAGACCACGACACACTGCGACATCTGCTCAGGCAACCGAACAACAGGCTGAACAAGCGGCAAGCAAGATACCTGCGGGATTTGCAACCGTTTGTGGGCTCGATGACACTTGCATATCGCAAGGGAGCTCTGAACGAAGCCGACCCGTTAAGCCGGCGTCCAGACTTCGTACCTCAGGCCACAGTACCCTTATTTTGGGATGGCGAGGTTCCGTCAGATCGAGAATTACGACGGAAGTCCCAGCTGCTGTTTGAAGACGCACAGTTAAATTCACTGACTGTTGAAGCGTTGCAGCTGAGCCCTGAGTTCGCTGATCTCATTCGCGAGGGGTTCTCACAAGATTCGTTTTATGGGGACGATGGTGAGTGGACAAGAGACAGCCGGATAGAAGCCAGAGATGGGTACTTTTGGCGTCTCAATCGCCTCTGTATTCCACAGAACTCTGAGCTCCGACTGAGATTGATCACAGAGCTGCACGAAAGTTCGTCAGCTGGTCACAGAGGAGTTGCTAGCACTCTTGCTAAAGCACTCGACAGATTCTGGTGGAAACGAATCCGCCAAGACGTGAAAGATTTTTGTGAACGCTGCGTCGTGTGCCGACGAGCGAAGATTCGACCGCAGATGGCTGCGACTCTTTACCCATTACCTGTTCCACCCAGACCGTGGCACACAGTTGGTCTTGACTACCTGACACACTTGCCTGAGAGCAACGGCTTTAACAGTGTGCTGATTGTGGTAGACCATCTAACTCGAATGGCCCATTTTCTGCCATGTACAGAGTCGATTACTGCCGAAGAAACTGCAACTTTGTTTTTACAGGGAGTCTACCGCTTACATGGACTTCCCCGTGTGCTAATCAGCGACCGCGACCCAAAATTTGTCAGCGCTTTCTGGCAGACACTCTGGAGACGCCTTGGAACGCGTCTGAACATGTCTTCCAGCCGACACCCAGAAACAGACGGATTGACAGAGCGCGTGAACAGCACGTTTCAGCAGCTTCTTCGTTGCTTCTGTTGCTATGATGGCTCTGACTGGTCGACACTTTTACCGCAAGTGGAGTTTGCGTACAACGCTTCGCGTGCACTCGGAATTGAGCACACACCGTTCGAGGCTAACTTTGGTTTTTCTCCTGAGGAGCCTCCTGACCTGCTCTTCAGCATGCGACCGTCGATTCCAATTTCGCAAGACGCAACAGAACGGTTAAGATTGTTACAGGAAGTGCACAACCTGGTACGCTCTGTGTTACAGCTACATAAGGACGAGATGCAGGCGAGCACAGAACCGTCTACGGCGCCACACTTCGCTAAGGGAGACAAGGTGTCAGTCGTCACAGCAAATCTTTTTCTGCGAGGACAACCGAACAGGAAACTCAGAGACAGACAGCTCGGCCCTTTTTCAGTGGAGGAGCAGATTGGAAAACACAGTTACAGATTGAAACTACCAGCGACAGTACGCTTACATCCTGTGTTCCATGTTAACAACTTACGACCCTGCTCTACCGCTCCGCTACGACCAGCTGTCCCAGTAACTGTACCTGAAGGAGACGATGAGGAGTTTGACGTGTCGCACATCTCTGCTGTGTGCATCAAGTCGCTACCTGGGCGACGAGGCAAATATTTGCTCTTCATGACGCACTTCAGTGATGACGACATTCCACCTGTCTGGCACCGTTTGAACGAGGTGCATCGAACAATTGCGTTACAAGAATTCTTGGAGACGCCCCAATGGCGCAAGTTCGCCAAGACTCAGGCGTACATTGACTTCATGCACGCTTTCCCAGCGCGCATTCCTGAGTCCCAGTAACTGCTTCAGTAAAGGAGCCAAGAACCACGGAGGTCTGCCTCGCGGCGGCCTCATTGATCTGTCAAGAGGGGGAGGGTACGAGTGTGACGAGTACAGTCCTGCAACAGTACATTGCAGGACATTGTACAGGTACTCGTTACGGATTCCAATTCGTGCTTTTCCACAGGACGGACGTATACTCGTGGGTACGTCGCTACTGCAATATTGTAATGGTGCTGATGCTACAGTACGACCAGTACCTCCCGGTACGTACAGATATGCATAATTAATCTAACCAGCCAGATGACGCGCCAGAACGAGCTCTTCAATGCAGAAGGAGCCGCGTCGTGAAACCCAATGCTAGGCAGGCCGTGTCTCGAGGACAGATGACGACGGTTGAGCAGCACTAACGCCTGACACGTAAGCGAAGCTTGCAGGCGTAACTAGTCTGGGCTGAAACCTATTTAAGCCCAGTGCAGTAGAGGGAGGTGACAGAACCTTTTAACAATTCCTTTGTTCACTTACAACATCTACTGCCTAAGTACAGCAGTGAAACATCTCTCATCAATTGCCTCTCGACAACATCATTTGCCATCTTGCAACGCTCGCTCGATGTTGACCAACGCTCTTGATGTCGAGCATACCCATCAAGGGGGTGGAAGTCTACATTAACAACGAGGAGGAAAGCCGCGGCGAGAGGGGCGGCACTGTATGGAGGCGCTAATTTTATATCGGCCGCCACAAAAAAACCGCGTAATTCCGGGCAAAGCGTTAATTGCGTCATCCTTGATGTTGGGTAGCAGGGACGTCTTACGAAACTCCTCGACAAGCAAGTCAAAAGTAGTTGGAGTAGCAACATGTTGTTTACCGCTCAACTATCAGTTGTTCAGGGGTCCAAAAAACTGTGAAGTAACCCATATATCTCACTGCGTCGTACGAATCACCAGTAATTCCGAGCAAAACGAAAAGTTGCGGTTGTGCCTCGAGCCAATCTTCAAGTTCACGAGGCTCACAACCAAACTGAAACTTCGAGTTAATCGCAGCCTTACGCTGAGTCTCAGTAAGGGTAACGGGCAGACCAACAAAGTTGGTTGTCGGAAAAGGGGCTCCCATGCGTAAATCAGTCGTGGTATGTCCACACAACTGATTGATGTGGCCAAGGATAAGCATCCAAACACGACCAGAGTCGATAGACGTAAACCGAGGGTACATAAGAAACTGTCTCGGTATTGACGTATCATCATAGCAAAGTACTTGGTGTGTATAAGCTGCACGACGAAAGGTATCCCATTGAGTCACGTAACCAAAGTGAAGTAACTCGTACTCACGCTTTAGAGCTTGAAGTAACCCTTGTTGAGCCGGCGTGCGTGAAAGACCGTCAATGTCAATTGTCTCCGGTACGATGTAAGAACCATCAAGATTAATAGTCGACTGGACAGTCACATCTTGCTCGAGCCGAGCAGGTGTGCGTAAATGAGTCATCACATAGGGAACTTGAACATAAGCCGAGAAGACGTAAACGTGTTGTTGCCCTCCAGGAATTTCGACGCGAACCGGTGCGTCACTGAACAAGGTCAAGTCATCAAGAGTCCGCATAAGGCCCATTTCCTCATGTAACTCACGAACTCCATCATCGGCATGCTCTTCGTTAGGCAAAATTGAACTAGTAGAGAACCAAGTTTTACCAAAACGAGGCTCACGCTGTAAAACGAGCTTAATGTCGGAAGCTTTAGATCCGCCAACATGAAGTGCGACCACCACATAACGACTATGTCCAACAAAAGCCATTTCGAATCAATCAAACAACGTCGAGCAAATCAAGCGACAACGAAACACGTGCGTCGACCAAAGGGCTCCGAAACGAGTGTGGCGGTTAGGCTTCGGAAAACTAACTACAATTTGTGATTATATGGGTTCTGCTACCTACACCCAGCAGTTCAACGACTTTTTACTTAGGTTTCGTCAACAATTGACAGCCGACCTTCTGTGTGCTCGTTTTATGAATGGACTGGCTAACTTCCAGCTACATACCCAGGCCAAGTCACATCGTTCACAGCGGGGGTACAATCTAGAACTCGTGGAGCTGCAAAACTTCCTCAACGACATCGTTACTCATTCGCCCCATCTAGGAGATGTGAAGTCAACAGCTTGATCATCGACCATCGACCACACATGGAAGCGGACAACCTACCAAGAAGCGCACCTACGAGGACCCCTTAGTTGGAGCCTCGATGATCTGGAAGCGCAATAACGGTGTTGGTCGTGGTCGAGGACGTGGAGGAGGTCAAGGTGGTCGTGGCCGACCTTCTCAAAACACATGCCGAATTGACTTCAGTGCCATTGTTGGAGTGTTGACTTCAAAAGAGCGGAAAGGTCATATAGAAGGGGGACTTTGCTTCACGTGCCACAAGAAGGGACACCGTCTTTTCTAGTGCCCGGAGCTGAAAGGTAAGGAGGCGATGTGTGCTCCTTCTAAGAAGCAATGATGGTGGCATGGCTATTCTACTGACGAACTGGAGCAGCCGGGTACATCTACTAATCGCCATGAGAAATTGTTAGCGAAAAAGGTCGTCGAAACTCTTTCGACATCTCCATCGACTACATTCGCGACTCATGCGACACAAATAGCAGGTCATCGTCGTCAAAACAAGCAGAGGGCGTCGTACGCCTGTAACCAGACGTTTGATTGATTGGAAACTAGTTGACTTTACTTTCGAACCTCTGCACGCACGCTTTGATTTCACTTTGGAAGGATGTGTTGATGAAGAGGGTCTAAACTCGCACAGTGACTCACCTCACAGTTCGCCAAGTGATTCGATTGTGGAGAGGGATTTGTCAGGAGAACGGATGTTCATTAATCCACCATGGAAATTAACTAGACAGATTGGACATCATTTCGACAGTTGTCGACGTACAACTCCAATATCTGCGATGGCTATATTTGTTCTACCTAAGTGGGCTAAGTTCACTCAGCTCACTCGACACTGGAAACTCTACCAAGATTTCCCGGCACGGACACAACTGTTTACTCGTTAGCCGCGGGAGAACCCTAACCTGCAAGAGGTGGTTGCTCCATCTCCTTGGCCCGTACAACTTTGGTTAGTCGACGTTGATTGCACATTTCCCGATTAGGTACCGACTATTGTTCCTGGCCAACCCACCTCGGTACGTGTACCTCTTGACGACACGGAAGAGTCCATCGCTACGCTACAACAATTTTCTTCGACAGCTACCGCCCTGCTAACGGACCTCACGGAAGCTCGGCCGTTAATTCGAACTGAGCTCACTGTGAAAATCCTGATAGTGGACGACTAATTTCGGGATTGGTCGATTGCGCTACGACTCTTGACTTCGTGTCTGAAGACTTTGTAAGACGCTTTGCTTTACAGACTCGTAAGTCTCGTACCAAGACTCATGTTCGACTCGCTAATGGTCACCGTGTGACATCTTCGACTGTCGGTGACGTGACTTTTGAGCAGGCTCATCATGAACTCCAACGGACTTTTTACGTCTAACGTGATTAACGTGATGTTGATTTGGTAATGGGTTTGCCATGGCTTGACAACGAACATGCCTCTTTACAATTCGGTTATGCTTGTGTCGTTATTGGAATTGAAATTGAAATTGTTTACAACATGTACCGTATGCACATGTTTACACCAAATACCGTATGCGCCGGTTGCTGTCTCTGGGCCCTCCCAACTATGCCATACAAGAAACTTAAAAGTCAGGGCTAGACCGTTAACCACCTTAATCCAACCTCTCCAAGGGTGTTTCGGGGGTTTTACTCCCCCCCGGGGAGGGTGCGATGCAGGGTGAAGGTGGTGTGCAATCAGGGGCGTGCGAATGTGAAGTGTGCGGGGGGGCGGCGAGAGGTCGTGCGTGATTTGATGCGGTATACAAGTATGAGATGGTGTAGGCACTGGATAGTGTGCGTGTGAAGTTGTGCGAGTATGCGAGATGTGTCGAGTCGTGCTTTGGAGATGAGTTTGTCAGGAGGGTCGGTGCGGAGGGTGAGGAGAGAGGTGAGACTTGCCATGGTGGATGTGTGCGGTGTACCCGTGCGGCTCATGACGATGGGGAGGATGTCGACCTCGGTACCTGGCCAGTGGTTGCGGATGGCATTTACGAGGGGTGTGTATTTGGCTCTAATCAAGTGGGCTGTTTGTGAAAGGTTGTGGTCAGTGCAGTACTTCCACTCCCCCATCTGAATTTTCTTAATCGATGAGTATCGGCGGCGGCCGTTTGTGTGACCGACAAAGCGAGGTTCGAGGAGGCGAATGAAATCGGGTTTGTGCGCCGGGGGGTGTAGCGCAAGGGGGAGGATGGCGGGGCACGAGGTGAGGGAGTCGGGCGAGAGACCTTCGTCAGCAGCAACAAGGCGGGTAGGCATGTGGGTGGGGTGAGGGGGGTGACAGTCAAGAGGGGTGCGGGTGTGAGTGGGGGAGGTGAAGGACTTGACGGGTTTGTTACCGAAGTTTGCAGTGATGGTCTCCCAGCGACCTCCGTTGTGGCGCTCTAAGAGAGAGAGAGTAGGAGTTGTAGCGCGTTGTTGTGGCGGTCCTGTCTTAGGCTAGACATGGTTGGGCAGTTACCGGCCATGTGGCCGTTGCTAGTGAATTGGCCACACATGGGACAGCGCATGGTGGGGTTGTGTGTGAGGAGGCGGGTGTTGTGGACTCCCCACATGAATTCTTGCTTGTTGGTGAATTGTATGTTGGTGAGTGTTGTGTGTTTTTTGTGGAAAGTGAAGTCCGCATCGTCCTCCGCGGCGCGGGCGAGGAGGGCGCCGTATTTGGATGTTTGTGAGAGGGGTGTGTGTGTGTGTGTGTGTGTGTGTGTGTGTGTGTGTGTTTGGTGCTGTGGGTATGAGCGTCAGTTTTGAGGTTGGTGTATCTGTAGGGTATGGGTTCCCCTAGTGCATGTGGAATGAGGGTGTATGGCCAGGTCTAGTGTCGTATCGACACTTCTCAACCTGTGGTGTATGTTGTGTCGGGTGGGTGTCCATTTGCAACTTGGTTGGCTAGTGTGTCTGCGAGGTCGTTTCCTAGTGAGTGGTTGTGTGCTTTAATTTTGCCAAGGTGTGTGCGAATGCCTGCGTTGCAGCGGGTTTTGAGGGTGTGTGTGATGGAGAGGAGTGAGTCGCGGTGGATGTTGTGTCTATAGGCGGATGGGCAGTTTACGTATCCTTGTATGAGGCGGAGGGAGCACGCACTGTATGTAAGGAGGTGGGTATGGCCTAGTTGGAGGCCTATGTCAATGCATGCTAATTCAGCTCGATTGATAGTGTGGGAGCGAGGGGTAGAGGTCACAAGAATTTTGATGCGGGTGTCCGAGGCGGGGTGGGTGGCGGCTGCTCCGAGGGGGGAGTTGCCTCCCTTCTTGGAGCCGCCTGTGTATACGAAGTCTTGCCACTTCCAAGCATGATTTCATCTGGTGGGGGAGTATGTTAGGTGCATGCGTTCATGGAGGGGGTAGGTAAGGGGGTGAGTAGGGTTGTTGTGTCTTTACTCTAATGGATGGCACAACAATGGAGAGTCAGCTTGAGGAGCGCCGTCTTGAGTGTCTACTGGTGTCGTCTACTAAAGTTCTGAAACTCATGCGCAATACCGCAGTAGAGGACGTAATGCGGTATTCTACGTAATTGAAGTTACGCCAGCCGAAGACCAACCTACGGCATTTCACACTAGAGAGGAGATTACTGAAGAACAACGTGAAAACTTCCGGTCGTTACTTTACGATGACTTCCCGGAGTTATTGCAGCCCGTGAATTCGCCGTATGTAAGCCGACAATGGGATCACCCCATTGAAAGTATAGGCCCGATGAGACGTCAGCGTCTCAACGTATTGTCACTTGCAGAGCGCGATGAGCTTAACCGACAGCTCAAAGACGCCATAGACGCTGGTTTGATCCGTCCCTACTATAGTGAGCTCGGCTCGCCAATTCTTTTTGTGCGTGAAGCTGATGGCTCGCTACGTATGTGCATTGACTATTGTGGTCTTAACGAGGTTACGCGTAAGGACGCTTACCCACTTCCGCGTGTGGACGACACGCTTGATGAGCTTAAAGACGCGAATTTTTACACACACCTCGACCTCGCCTTTGGCTTCTAGCAAGTTCGAGTGCGTGATCTGGACGTCCACAAGACGGAATTTCAAACCCTTGATGGCTTAATGGAATGGTTCGCTATGCCGTTCGGACTGTGCAATGCACCGACTACCTTCAAAAGGATGATGAACTATATACTTCGCGACTTTTTACATAAGTTTGTTACTGTCTACCTCGACGACGTATGTATGTACAACCGCACTCTGGAGGAACACATGGAGCACTTACGACTAGTTCTTCAACGCTTTGAGGAGGAGGGCTTGAAGTTACACCTCAAGTAATGCTTCTTCGGATTTCAAGAGAAGGAATATCTGGGCTATACTGTGCCAGCTCGTAAAGTTTTTGTTTCGACAAGGAAAGTCGAGGCCGTTGCTGACTGGCCAGTGCCTACGACACAAAAGGAGGTTGGCAGTTTCGTGCAATTCTGTAATTTCTACTTCATATTTATTCATCACTTCAGCGACCTTACGGCTCCATTGACGGATTTACTACGAAAGTCCCCGCCACACAAGGTTACGCTGACGCATGCCCGTTTGGAAGCCTTTGAGACTCTCAAGTTACGGCTCATGTCCGCGCCATGCCTTAGCCTTCCGGAGATCAGCTCGGACGCGACGTTCACCGTCGCTACAGATGCTTCAACGGTGGGGATTGCAACACTCCTATTGCAAGACCAAGGAGGAGGACTTCAACCGGTCTCTTATTGGGCGCGTAAGCTGAACCCAACTGAGCGCGGCCACACTTACTCTGCGTACGACTTAGAAGCTTTGGCCGTATGCGAAGCTGTCAAGCATTGGAGGTGTTACATTGAAGGATGCTCTAAGTTCCTTGTCGCAACAGACCACGACACACTGCGACATTTGCTCAGGCAACTGAACAACATGTTGAACAAGCGGCAAGCACGATACCCGTGGGACTTGCAACCGTTAGTGGGCTCGATTACACTTGCATACCGCAGGGGAGCTTTGAACGAAGCTGATCCGTTAAGTCGGCGACCAGACTTCGTACCTCAGGCCACAATTCCATTGTTTTGGGATGGCGAGGTTCCGTCATATCGAGAATTACGACGGACAGCTGTTGTTTGAAGACGCACAGTTAAACTTAATGACGGTTAACGCGTTTGCTGCTGAGCCGTGAGTTCGCTGATCTCGTTCGCGAGGGGTACTCCCAAGACTCGTTTTATGGGGACGAGGGTGAGTGGACGAAAGACAACCGGATAGAAGCATGAGCTGGATATTTTTGGCGCCTCGATCACTTTTGTATTCCGTAGAACTCTGAGATTCAACTGAGATATATCACAAAGTTGCACGAAAGTTCGTCAGCTTGTCATAGAGGAGTTGCTAGCACTCTTGCCAAAGCGCTCGGTCGATTCTGGTGGAAAAGAATTCGCCAAGATGTGAAGGATTTTTGTGAGTGTTGCGCCGTGTATCGACGAGCAACAAAGATTCAACCGCAGATGGCTGCGACTCTTCACCCATTGCATGTTCCACCCTAACCGTGGCATACTATTGGTCTTGACTACCTGACCCACTTGCTTGTGAGCAATGGCTTTGACAATGTGTTGACTGTGTTCGACCATCTGACTCGAATGGCCCATTTTGTGCCTTGTACAGAGAGCGTTACTGCCGAAGAAGCTGCTACTTTGTTTTTACATGGAGTCTACCGGTTACATGGACTGCCCCGCATAATGGTCAATAATCGCGACCCGAAATTCGTCAGTGGCTTCTAGGAGACACTTTGGCGACGCCTTGGAACGCGTCTGAATATGTCTTCTAGTCGACACCTAGAAACAAACGGAGTAACGGAGCGCGTCAACAACACATTTCAGCATCTTCTTCGTTGCTTCTGCTGCTATGACGGAACTAACTTGACAGACATATTGCCTCAAGTGGAATTTGCGTACAACGCTTCTCGTCCGCTCGGAATTGATCACACCCCCTTCGAGGCTAGCTTTGGGTTCACTCCTGAGGAGAACCATTTGTTGTTCAGCATGCGACCTTCAATTCCAGTTTCGCAAGACGCGTCACGACGGTTAAGATTGTTACAAGAAGTACATACCCTGGTACGCTCTATGTTACATCTACACAAAGACGAGATGCAAGCACGCACGGTACCGTCAACAACCCCGCACTTCGTCAAAGGAGACAAGGTGTCACTTGTCACCACAAACATCTTTTTACGAGGACAGAAAGACATGAAGCTAAAAGACAGACAACTTGGACCTTTTACAATGGAGGGACAGATTGGTAAACACAACTACAGATTGAAACTCCCAGCGACAATACGCTAACATAATGTGTTTCATGTGAGCAATCTACGGCCCTGATCTACCGCTCCACTACGACTAGCTAGCGGTGACTCTTCCTCGAGGAGACGATGAGGAATTTGACGTCTCTCACATCTCTGATGTGAGCATCAAGTTGTTACTTGGACGACGAGGCAAATATTTGCTCTTAATGACGCACTTCATGACGCACTTCACAAATAATTGCTCTTGATGAGGATATTCCACCTGTCTCGCACCGGTTGAACGAGGTACATCGAACTACGGCGTTACAAGATTTCTTGGAGACGCCCCAATGGCACAAGTTTGCTAAGACTCGGGCGGACATTGACTTCATGCACGCTCACCCAGCGCGCATATATGAGTCCAAGTATTTGCTTCAATAAAGGAGCTTAGACCACGGAGGTCTACTTCGCGGCAGCCTCAAAGGTCAGTCAAGTGGGGGAGGGTACGAGTGTGACGAGTATAGTCCAATAACACTACATTACATGATATTATACATGTACTCGTTACTAATTCCAATTCGTGCTTTTCCATCGGAAGGACGTACAACGTGGGTACGTCGCTACTCCACTTTAGCGAGGGTTTTGATACGTATTGTAATACAAGTACCTCCCGGTACGTACATGTACGCACAGTCAATCTAACTAGCTAGCCAACGCGCCAAGCGAGGTTTCCGATGCAGAATGTGATTCCCTAGACTAGACGAGACGCATCGCAAGTCTATTGATGTTAGTTGGAAAGCCCTAGCACCTAACATGTAAGCCAAGCGAGAGCATGTGCAAGCTAACGAAGCAAAGACTATATAAGCCTAGTGCAGTAGAGGGAGGTGACATAACCATTTTCTTTGTTCAATTACAATATATTACTAAAGTACGAGCACTGAGACATCTTCTCATCTCTCTCTCTTTTTGCACTTCCATATAGCAATTAAGCAGCGGCAAAACATAACATAACAGATTTGTGTCTGCAGTTAGCTCTCCGAAGGCTCACCGCCACACACCCTTATAAGGCTAATTGACCTCCGGGCCACTCCCGAGGGTTGTCTTTTGGCTAAACTGCAAGCTTGATGCCATCTTTGGCAAATCGTGTCCTTGTGGTAAACGTTTTTTTCGATGTACTTACCACGATATGGGGCTGGCATGTAAACCCTCACCCGCACCCTCTACATCCGGCGTTTTGCAAGCACGAATGAGAGTAAAAGTTCAATAAAACAAACCTCAAACTGATCATCGATCAAGCACGCTAGGCGACGCTTGCCCATGCAATTAGGTAGGACATACTACGACAAGTCACTCGTTGGGTAGGCTTAGAGTGTACGGACCGATAGTTTAGCAAAATCGGCGGAGCAAGAGGTCGTGTGCATAAAAATATTACAAAGGTTTCAACGAATTCTCTCTGTCTGAAAATTGATTATTTGTTCCATCGGAACCAAGCGTTAGGTTCGCCCTCCACTACAAGGACGGTGGACGTGTAAGGGACAACATGGTTATTATGGACATGTGTGTCAGACACAACATTGGGCGGGTCTCTAACCGGCTTAGAGTTAGCAACCCTTTCATCCGGGAAAGTATTCGGCGAGTTATATATAGTCGCTAATGACACATATAATAGGTTGGAGCTTCAGAGTTGCATATAGTTAAGTCTAGAAGTACGGGAGCTCGACCCCATGTGTTGCCTCCACCTTTCTATAGGAACGTTGGCGTTGGCGGGGCTGAGGCGCCTCCACTACGGCCGGAGTGGGAGCCATAGACCATGAACTATTTAGCTAAAATCCCCATTAGGGTGCCAAACCACTGGCTAAGCAAACGTGTGTATTGTCCGAAAGTAATGTTGTAACCATTGGGTGCTCTATCACCCGCCAAGCTTCGAACGTGGCTGTTAGTAAAACCTTGGAAAGCATGTGTAGAGTTATCTTTACCAATTTCGCAAGGGACGCGGTCAAGCAGCCAGCGTAGTAGCATGACAAGTCGACCCGCGGACATTAGACTATAGAGCAACCGAAGTGCCTTGTAGGTACTGATAGCTCTTGCTGCCCAAGTTTGACATATGATCGGACCATGTTGGCCGCGTCATCAAAACGACACATAGCTCCAAATGTGATCACACATAGGACGGCTACCACAAAGCGGCATTAGGGTGGGTCACGATCGAGGGGTGCATAAATGGAGGCGAAGGCGGAGACGTCCCTCCACTGGAAGGGTAGTTTACGGTTGGCGGGAGTTGTGCCGATTTTACGATTTGCCGCCTCTCGCACGAAGTTAGCTAGGGGTGACATAGTTGGTAGATGATTGAACCGGTTATTTTTCTGGAAAAAAACTATAGCCGCTGAAGCAGTTTCAATTGTTGAAAAGTAGGTAGCTGAAATAGCGACCGCCTCTAAATTGAAAATTGAAGATTGTTTACAACAATCACCGAGTTAAGGGTTGTTGTCTTCGGGCGCCTTTGTGATCATGCCTTCTGGTGTACCTTTTGATCGTAGGATATACGCCATGAATCCACTAATCCCAACCTCTCCAATGGCAGTAACGATACCGTCAAATTCATGCCAGTTAACAAAAATTGTACACTATTTATAAAAACCAATTTATCGCAAGTCTCCACGATGCGCAGCATGCTCTAGGTGCTGCGAGGACGCTGAACAACCTAGCTTATTAGCTCGCGCTCGTCGCAATGGGCCTACCTGACCTATGCTCATGTCCGACTCCGGTTGTGCCGGGGCTGGGGGGGGGAGGCAGGCGAAAACCCCCCTCGCAAAGGTCGTCGACGGTCCCGTCCCGATCCACGCGCTCCCTCAAAATCAGAGATATCGCTGCTCTTTCCGTCGCATGTCGCCTCTTAGCCTAGACTTCCCTACCCCTCCGGGGGCTGGATAGAGATGAAGTTCATAGTTGCAAACGGTGTCTTGCTGGCGCTCTTGCCTCCGCTCCAGATTTTCTTTTGTCCCATGTTTGTCTCCTTTTGTTTCCAACCCTTATTTTATCGCGCGAAATCAGCCCGTACACTCCCCAAGTGTTTTACGTTGTCCAAGGGCCGCTTTTATCACGAGAGTGCCGTTGCGATAACCCTACGCACCCAACCTTAGGAAGCCTGTGAGTGACTGGGTACCGACCGGGGGAGAGGTTGGTCGAGCTCGCTGATCGAGTCGCCTCTCCTCAAAAGATGTTGGGTACAGAAATTATATATCCAAAAACCCTTCGCACCGGGTTTTTCCGGCGGCGGTCGATCTTGTGGACCTCCGCCGCCAGACTCTGTCGCTCCTCCGGCTGCGACCCTGTTGTAAGTAATACCGTATACGTGGCGCGACAACTTGGTTCGGCGAGCTGCGATCGACAGCTCTCCCGCAGAAGGCAAGTTTCTCTAGACACCTAGTACTTTCAACTTGTAGTCGGCGGTATCGCCAGTATAACTGCGATTTAAAACCCGCCACCACCCCTCTTAAGTCAGCCACTCGACGGCGATAGCCAGCCACCCACACCGACGCACTCGTCGTGTGTAGACAGGGTGCACACAGGTCCAAGCTGGAGAACGGGGGGGCGCACCATCGGGTGAATTCGCATCCACAGGTTGCACGCCAGCCGTAGCTTACCTTTTTATTTTTATATTATCCTATCGACTCAGCCACCAGCGCAGCGCTCCACCTGTCCTGGCCTTGGCCTCAACTTGTGCCCCACATTGGGTGGAGGATACAGAGAAGGTGCTCTGAGACACCCCGGGCTACATGCCGAGGGGTCGGCGGGCATCATGCCGTCTCTTTGAAACCGCTGTTAGGCACGAGTCCGGCTAGCGGTTTCTACCGCTGCCTGTTTTTTATTCAGCCCTTTCTTTTTCGCCCTCTGTCGAAATGGCGCCGAAAACTCCGCATGTTTCACCTCATGACTCCCCTGACTCAGGCTCTCAACAGAGCAACCTCGACCCCCCCCCGGATACTCTAGCGCTGCTCGTTGCGCAAGTGGCGCGCATAACAGCTCGTCTCGACTCGCAGTCGGCCGAGGCTGTTGTTGTTGCTGCTGCGGGTGCTAATCCGCACCCCCCTGTCGCTCAGCGCCGCCACGATGCTCAGCTCGCACCCGTCCGGGACAGCCACGACGTGCACACCCTCCCCCTGCTTGAACATCCCCAGCCTGGATACGTCCCCCCGGACGCAGAACCAGTCTTCGCTGCTGCTACTCCTGCACCTTCTGTTGGCGACCCCACAGTCGCACAGCGCCGTCACGATGCGCCCCGCGAGCCCTCGCGTGCCGATGCGCACCACGACCCCTCGCGTCACGCCCTCCAAATTGATCACCTCCCACCACCTCCCCCCTTCCCCCCCGCTGGATATGCCCTTCACCACCCCGGCCCTCACATCCCGGAGGCGCCCTCTCACCTCGTCCCCCCCTACCGTGACCACCCGCACTCGTACGGCCCGCCGCGTCCCATGGCCGGCCGCTCTCCCTTTCCTGGTGGCCCACCTCCTCCCTTTCATGGCCGGCACTCTCCCCCAGTCCAACATGGCGACCCCGCCACCCGTGGCCGTCGTCGCCCCACTATTGACCCGGTGGTCATCGGCCGGGCGGCACACGAAGCCCCCGGCTTCGACAAGGACGCCCTCAACCGGTCCATGAAGATGTCGGTCCCCGTCATGGGCCCGACCACTGACTTTAAGCAATGGAAGAGGACCTTCCTTAATTTCCTCTCCATCAAGGCCGCATACCTCATTCCATAGCTGGCCATACACGACTCCGGCGTTTGGCTTGACGAACCAGCACAACACTACGCCTACACGCTGCTTCTCCATGCAGCCAGCGCGAATCAGCGCGATGACCAAGCGATGAAATGCGTTTCTCCAGCCCGCCCTGACTGCGCCGCTGCCGCGTGGGACATCCTGTGTGAACGCCTCGACTGTCGGTCTTTTGCTCGCTCCTTGTCCCTCCTGGACATCCTGACGGTCAGACAGCGCCCTGGTCAGTCACTCAGTGACTATGTCCACTACATGCGCCAGACCTTTGACGACTACAACGACACATGCCAATTGGTTGATGGCTCCGTTGCCATCCACCCCCACCACCTCGGTCTCCTCATGCTGCGCGGTATTTCCGGCAGCGGCCCACACGGTCAAACGAAGCAATGCGTCATCAACGCCTTTGACACGGACTACATCATGTCGGCTGATGAAGTGATGGCCAGCATTCTCCACCTCGCGCACAACATGGACGACGACCCTGCCCCGGACACACCCGCTCCGGCCATATCACCCGCTCCCATCTCCGCGTTCGTCGCTGCGGGCCGCGGCTCGCACAGCGGTCGAGGCCCGCCACACCGTAACCCTCGCGGCCATCGACCCAACAAGTGTGGCGTTTGTGGCAGCCTCAACCATCTCATGTCCGCCTGCACTGCCACGGATGACGCTATCCTTAAGTGGAATCTCGCCAAGCGTAGGATGACAGTCCTGAAGTACGGCGCCGCCGACGGCACCCCCTCTGCTCACGCTGCGCTGCTGAGCGACGTCCCTGCCGACGACGCCCCCGCCGATGACACCGACTGCCTACCCACCCTCGAGGACTGCGCTGATGACTACGATGACGACGAGGTGAGTGTCACATTCAGCTCTATGGCATTCTCCTCTTCCCTCGCCCCGGGTCGTAACCTGTCACAGTTTTGGGTCGTTGATTCCGCCTGCCCGATTAACCTCACCGCGTTCCGAGATGACTTCGTGAAATTCACGCCCCCCTCCGCTCCCTCTCGCGTGGGCGGTGTCGGCGTTGACGTTAAGGGCAGTGGCTCAGTGCGGATTTCTGTCAGACTTGCTTCTGGCCAGCTCATTCACCGCACTGTGTATGCACTCTACACCCCTGACCTATCATCTCGCTCCGCACAGCGTATCGGCAGACTACTTAGTGTCAGCTGGATGCAAACTCACAGCGGATGTGAATTCATCTTCCCCTCCAACTCTGACACTGGTTTGCTTTTGGTACCCACATGCATGGGTGTGCTAGAACCATCCGGAAACGGTCTCTACCTCCTTCCCCACCAGCCGGACCTCCCTTCCAGCCCATCCGCACCGGGGGAACTTGACGCTTCACCTCAAGTTGCCCTTACTGCCCAGTGTGATCCCGTCCTGTGGCACCGTCGGTTTGGCCACCTCAACATGCACAGCCTTCAGGCTTAGCATAATCACGGTGTCCCGACTAGCCCTGTGTTAGCTAGCGCTGTAACCATAGTTTCTTGCGACTCTTGCTTACTTCACAAAGCCACAGCTGCACCACGCAACACAGCCGCTTGCGCGAAGCCATCCCACCCCCTCCTCAACCTGTCCGCTGACCTCTAGGGCCCGGTCAATGTCCCCTCCCCATATGGCCTCCGTTAATGCTTGCTCGTCATCGACCACCACACCAACTACATGTGGGTGCGGTTCCTTAAGTCTAAAGACGACGCATGTTCGGAATTGGAAACCATCCTCTTGGACATCAAACACTTGCATGCCCGCCATCACTCCCAGACGGGCGCGTTCGCACCGGTCCTCAAGTTTGACTCCTCTGTGTTTGAAGCTGCTGTCACTCGCCGGATGTGCGCACACCTCGGCGTTGGGGTACAGTTATCTGCCCCATACGCCCACCACATGCTCGGCAAGGCCGAACGTCCCTGGCGCACTATCCGGGACAATGCATCGGCGATGCTCCACAACATGGCCGTTCCCAACTTCATGTGGTCGTGCGTTGTCAGCACTATTGTGTACCTTCGCAACCGCACGTACAGTCGCTCGGTCGGACCTAATGGGGGCGTCCCCCTCACACTCCTTACGTCGTCGGTGCCCAACGCCTCCAAGTTCCGCGTCTTCGGCTGCGCCGTTTTCGCCAAGGTCCCCGACAAACAACGTCGGAAACTCAGTGAAAAAGCATTTCGCGGCGTCATGGTGGGCTATCCCCTTGACGCACCCGGGTATCGTGTCTACAATCCGGAAACGCGTCGCATCACCACTTCAGTACATGTTGTCTTTCAGGAAGACACCCCAGGCTTCGACACACAACCCTCCGTCGACTCGGCCATCACCGACTCTTCGGAAGACGTTCCCGCAGACTCACCCCTATCCCACCCCATTGACCTCACATTACCCACACCCCTACCCCCCCGGCAGCCCCTCGCCATGCTCGGCTCCGCTCCCACCCCATTCGCTACGGCGATATGGTTGCCCACTTGTCCGACTACCCACCGACCCTCGTAACAGCGTGTTGTGATCCTGAACAAGGCAAAGCTCAAGAGGACATATTTGAGCACCCTCACGTCCCCGACCTTGTCACGGGTCCCCCACACACACCAGCCGGCACGTCCCCTACTGCCGTCGCCCTCCTCTCCGCCCGAGAGTGTGTGGAACCAAAATCCTACCGGGCTGCGCTGGACAGCGCCCAAGCCCCCCAATGGCAAGCCGCTATGCAACATGAGTATTCCTCCCTCATCAGCAATGGCACGTGGGACCTTGTGGACCTCCCCCCAGGCCGCATGGTCGTTAACAACATGTGGATCTTCAAAGTCAAGTCGGATACAACCGGCGACGTCTCCCGCTTCAAAGCGCGGTTCGTCGCCAAGGGGTGCAGTCAACGCGCTGGACTGGACTACACGGAGACCTTCTCCCCGGTCATCCGCATGGCCAGCTTGCGTCTCTTCCTAACCATCGCAGCCGCCCGCGACCTTGAACTCTATCAGCTTGACATCGACACAACGTTTCTCTACGCCCCCATCCGGGAGGATGTGTACATCCGCCAGCCCCTCGGCTTCACCGATGGAACGTCCAAGGTTTGTCACATCAAGCGCTGCCTCTACGGCCTTAAGTAGTCCCCCCGCGAGTTCATTGAAATTGAAATTGAAATTGTTTACAACATTACCATTAAGAACCGGCTGTCGTCTCTGGGCCCCCCCTTTTGCTATGCCATACAGGACTTAGAAGCGTGAGGTAGACCGTTAACCACTAATCCCAACCTCTCCAATGGCAGTAACAGCGTAGTAATTTTGTAATCAAGAAAAACAGATCTAGAAATAAATCCACTTGTCGAGAAATGCAAAACTAAACTGCTGCTCGACCTTCACGATGCACGGCCCGCTCCCGCCGAACCGGGGTGTCGACCGGCCTAGGCCGGTCGGCGTTCGGGAGGGACGACGGGCCAGCCTAATCTAGCTCCCGCGTGACTTCGGTCTTGCCGAAGGTAGGAGGGGAAAGGCTGGCAAAAAACCCCTCCTCGCGCGGTCGCTCGTCGATCCCGCCGCTCCATCCCGTAAACCCCGCCCCAAGGTCATGCCGCGTCCACCGACGCGGCGGTCCTCCGTGTCGAGGTCCCCCATCACCTCGAGGACATGTGGGGGGGACCGAGACACACAGACATAGAAAAAACTAGCGCTCCTGCCTCCGCGCCTGAATTTTCCCGCTCATTTCCCCGGTTTTTTCTCTGTCTGGTACCCGGGTACCTGTCGGTTTTCCGGCTTGTGGCCGTACCCTCCCCCCTCTGATCGCGCGTCCACCGAGCAGCCTTTTCTTGAGCGGGGGCCTCCGCGCTCACCCGGGCCCACGCTCAAGGACCTCTAGGAGTATGAAGGTCTTTCGGGGTAGTGGGTGTCGAAGAGGGGGGGGGGGAGGTCACCGTAGCCGGATCCGGCGGGTCGCGGGCGCCCGGAATGAAACAAAACCCTCCGTGCCGGGTTTTCCGGCGGCGCCGACCCAAAGGGTCGTCGCCGCCAGATCGTGTCGCTCCTCCCGTCGCGACCGTCCTCCTTGCCGTCCCACCTGACTCCTCCCCCCGGGAGATGACGCTTGACGACGTAGCGGCGCGCTAGTGAGCGCCCTTCCCTGGTGCTGCTCCCTAACTAGCTCGACGCCGGTACGGACATTGATTTGTATCCGAAAAAGGCCCTCCGTACAGGGCTTTCCGGCGGCGGCTGATCCTGAGGATCGCCGCCGCCTCATATAGCCGCTCCTCCGTCTGCGACTAGCCACCGGCCTGTGCCATGTCTTGCCTCACCCCTCGACAAGGTTCGACCGGCACATGGCTGGTCGACGGCTAGCGAGCGCCCTTTCATGGCGCTGCTTCCCGGTTGGCCACCACCAGCTCCAACACCCGCCTCCCACCGCTGATCCGGCCGTACCCTCCTCGCCATCAAACGCTGCCGTAGTACTGGCCCCACCCCTCAAAGGAAGGCAGTATCTAGGAGTATCTATACGCGAAAAAACATATCGGACGGGCCGAGCGGGGGATCTTGGCGCCGGTAGTGCACAGAATTTATTTTTTCAAAAGCCCTCTGTACATGGCTTTCCCGACAGATGCTGATCCCACGGATCGAGCTGTCGGCCCTCTTAGCCCCCTACCGTGCCAGGCCTGGCACGGCTACGGGGTTTCCAGCGCCCACCACGGGGAGATGAGGGGATGCCGACGGGCCTGGGAGCGCACCCCCCTCCGGGGCCGCCGCCGCTGCGCCGCCGGCGGGCGCCCCGCGAGTTCAACATGCTACTTCGTGCATGGCTCGTCGACCATGGATGGCAACAATGCGTCTCCGACCCGTGCATCTACATCTTTCGCACCGGCCACGTCTTCGCCATGATCGCCATGTACGTCGATGACATTCCTGCGGCCTGCAATGATGCCACTTGGCTCGCATCGTTCAAAGCCCAACTCGGAGCACGGTTCAAGATCAAGGACCTAGGCGACCTCTCCCAACTCCTCGGCATGCACATTACCCGCGATCGCTCCACGCGCACAATCTCGCTGGACCTGTCCAAGTACCTGCGCGACATCCTCGCCAAGTACGGCATGTCCGACTCTAAGCCGTCGTCACTTCCTATGGACCTGGGCTTTCTCGCCGGCCTTGCACACTTGAATTCGCCCTCTCTCACAGGGGTGGCCAAGGACGTCTACCCCAGCCTCCTGGGCAGCCTCCTGTACGCAGCCGTTTGTACACGCCCCGATGTCTCCACGGCGTTGATCATCCTCGGCTCTGCCCAAGCCTCACCCACCGAGGCACACTTGCAGGCTCTGAAAAAGGTCCTCCGCTACCTCCATGGCACCATCGACATGCGCATGACGTTGGGGGGGGCCTGGACCACAGCCTCCAACTCACAGGCTTTGCCGACGCTGATTGGGCCAACGACAGCAGCACCCGCAAGTCTCGCTCCGGCTATCTCTTCACCCTCGGACGCGGGCCAGTCAGTTACAAGTCCAAACAACAGACTTGTGTGGCTCAATCCACGTGTGAAGCCGAGTACTACTCTGCGGCTGACGCCACCAAGGAGGGACTCCACCTCCGACAACTCCTAGGGGAAATCTTCAACTCCCCCATCACCGAAACCACCACCATCTGGGAGGACAACCAAAGCGCCATTGCATACTCCCAGAATGCCTTGGTCAGCGAGAAGACTAAGCACATCGGTCTGAAGTGGCACTCAAAGACCACGTGGAGCAGGGAACCATCAAATTGAGGTACCTCCCCACTGACCAGATGGTGGCTGACATGCTCACCAAACCCCTCCTAGGACCTGCACTAGCAAGACACCGAAGTGCGATCCTTGGAGGACAGGACCCAATGCAACGCTTCATCCCGTAGCTACCTTCAGGGGGAGTGTTGTAAGTAATACCGTATACGTATTAGTTGCAGATAGCTACTTTAAGCTACTCTAGATATGATTAGTACATGTCTAGATCGGACATACCGATAAACTTTTTGACTCGGTATAGAGCTGTCGCTAGGCTACAGCTCTCCCACTTCTGTTGTCCCGACACCACGCCTGTAGGCTGGTTGTCGCCGTAAATGTTCCGTTTGCGGGACTAAGAATGTAACTACGTTTGCGTAAGTTATCTTCCACACTAACTGTGTTTGCATGGTTCAATAGACCCTCCTCCATCCTGCTTAGCTCCTACCCTCACTCTTAGGGAGACTCGAATCTTACATGGTTGGACGACTCCTAGCAAGCGCCTTAGCCTGGCGGTGCTTCCCGGCTGCCCGCCGCCAGCTCCAACACCTGCGTCCCACCGTTGATCCGTCCGTACTCCCTTTCGCCAAAAAATATTTCGCAGACACCGCCCCCGCCTCCTTGTCAACAAAGTATGTGTGAGTATCCAATGGCGGAAAAACATATCGGACGGCCCGAGCGGGAAATCTTAGTGTTGGTGTACGGATATCGTGTTTTTTCAAACCCCTCCGTACATGCCTTCCCGGCAATTGTTGATCCCGCGGATCGCAGATGCCGGTACCTCGTTTAGTCCCCTACCGCGCTAAGCATGGCACGGCTACATGGTTACGAGCGCCCACCACGTGGAGGTAGATGTAGGTGCCGACGGGCCTGCGAGCGCACCCCCCTCCGAGGCCGCCGCCGCTGCGCCGCCGGCGGGCGCCGCTTGTAAATATAGAGCTACCGTGACATCGTCCGCCGGGAGGGGACAACGAGGCTTTTGTAGAGAGCTACACCATCGTAAGAGTCTTTTCCAGGCATAGGAATATTGCGTGGCCGAGCTGGACGCGACATTCTCGTGTGCCGACAAGCGAATGGCGTCAACTAGGGTCGTTTCGCCCGGATCATCATAATCAACCCCAATAATGTTCCAAGGGGAACTATTCCGAGCGGGGCTACGGGGGGGCACTGCTACGCACGGGAGTGCATGTTAGGCAGCCCGAGGCGAAGCACCTTTCTGAGGGTGATAAGCGTGTAGGATGCGGCGCAAAACTGGCATGAATCGCCAAGACTTGCCACGTTGGTGGCAGGTATGGTCTCAAATTTTACCATTGTTTTGGCCCGGAAGGAAGAGGGACGAATCCTTTTCGGTAGCCAAGTCCATCCAACAAACAATTCAGCGAAGTGGACACCATCGGGAGCTAGCAAATTCCACCACGAGGAAGAGGTCCAAAATGGGGCAATATGCGTAGCGGTAGCCGAACAGCTGTTTAAAGTGGCGAATAACGTCGCTGATAAGCCGGAACGGCGGGTTAATCTCTACAGCAGGACACAACCGACTAATTTTGGTCGGTTGTGCACCTTGAGTAGTTAACGCTATTACTTGCTCAAGATTTTTAAAATATCGAAAATGCTACCAGCACGTTGCTCCCAACACTCCAAACTATCTTTGGCACGAACTTCATGCCCAAAGAAACGCATAATAATGGACTTTTATTGACATGAATGAAACATGATAGAAAAATGACCGCCTGCAAAGGCAGAATCTGAAATTCCAATTTGTTCTACTTCCAACAATAACTATCACCATAAACACAATGATTTGATGCAATGGCGTGTTTCTCCGACCTCAACAGTGGGTTGAGTGTGCATCTTGAGCACATTGGGACTTTTTGTGTAGATGTTGTATGTTTATTGACGAGAAATCACAACCGACTAAAATTACTCGATTGTGCTAAACATGGAATTTCAAACAACAATTCATACTATTAGTTTATGATTTTTACAGTGCATCGCCTCGCAGACCAATCCATTGCTCTCCAGTTGCTGGCAAACTCATGAGGCCACATCTAGCTCCCACATTAGATCTGAAAATGAGCTATTGGACCTCATCGCAGTGAAATTTGTGCATGTGAAATGCTGCAACACATTGCCAACCACTTGGTGGGAACCCAACCATATGCAACACCATGAATGATTTGTCCAGCATGGGCCATGCGAATGCGCATGGAAGTCATGTTGCAGCTGCCACATGACCATCGTAGGATAATGATGCACCCGCTGCTTATGCATGCCCATTGACAAACGTCTCTTACCGTTTTCAGTTAAAGTTCAGTTCTAGTTTGTTACCAACATGACTTACATTTCTCATGCGCGCGTTATAAAACTAGCTCTAGTTTTTGGCACATTCTGCTGCCCTTCCCGCCATAACACGCAGGTGCAGCGTTACAACACCTTAACACCCTCTTAATGAGCAATGCAGTGCAAAGTCAACTCACCTTTTTGTGCGTTTGAGACTCCACCCTTTGCAATTGCATCGCATGCAGAACAGCGACGCGCTACTCGCATCCCAAGCCCGCCGACGGTAAAACTCAGCAAATTCGTCCTCAGTATCAGTGCCCCCAACATCAATGGATTTCTCAGTGATGTCGGCCGCTGCAGCTTTGCTGAAGCGTGTGTGTGGTATTTTAGCGCGCGGAAAACTTATGGCCGGCGGTATGCGACGTTGCTCCCGGTGGTGAGAGCGTTTGTACTGCGAAAAAATCAACGCAGCATGTGAACGCTGTGGGGTTCTCAGCAACCTGCGAAAATGAAACGACTCGTTAAAAGGTATTCGCCGACGCTAGTGTGAGCTGTGGGACGGACATGTGAATTTCTGATAGGTCTTGCTGGCCTCACCTCGTTGGCACTGTCGCATCGGCGACGGATACCGCTTAAGCCATTCCGTCATCCGGCAGGATTTTTCCTGCAACACCTTTTAATGCGAAGTACAATGGTTACACGGGTAGTCTAGCCGGCCCCGCTAGGGCGCCAGCAGTGGGGACAAAGGGAGTGGAAAGAAAGAGATGGCGGCCGGCAAAGGCAACGGCAGGGCCGGCCGACCGCCACTAACGGGGAAATAGAGTACCGCTATTAGTACAACACTAAGTACTAAGATAAGGACTAGCTTCCTTGTACATAAGCACTAGGTAATGCAATGCTAGTGCTAACAAACTCCTTTCACCACGCTTCTCCTAACTCCCCTAGCTCCTTCAATGATTTCATGTAAGATGCTCAAGCTTTCAAAGAGGGAAAGTCGGGCCGCTAGAGTTGATGCTCTCCGCGCAAAGTGAGGCGGGTCCCGACGCCGGTAATTTTTGAGCGAAATTTTCGCACCCATGTCCTCGTTGAAAACTGGACACTCCAACTCGCGCCCAGCCGACTAGTCGCCAATGACCTCGGAACCAAGGTTAATACTCCCTAGGGTGTGTTCGTGCTTGTTTTGGGGACGTGAGGTAGCCTTATGGCGCAGATCTTGAGGTGAAAGTCAGCCAGTATCACCGGCGACCGGGAAGTGACGTACCGTGAATCCCCAACCGACTCCGTGCCGAACACACCATCACCCGTGTTGTACACCACTTGCCCTCATACTCCCGCTGAGAGTACCTAGGAGCCCCCTCTACATCAAAGTGGGTGCCTTTGGGTAGAAAGGCGAGCTCCGACGAAGTAGTGAAGCCGATTCGGGAACTTCTTCATGTTAGAATCGGGAGAACGGTTTACGCAATCAACGTCGCACAACGCCCATGTTGCCTGCAAACATCACGCTCCCCCAGTGCCGCAAGTCCACCAATCCAAGAATAGTAAATTTTCCCGAACTACGTTTTGTCTTAGGTACCTGTGGCTATTCGGTGGTAAGAAATTGAAGTGTCCTACCTATGAAAAGTCCAAAAGCACGGCGCCCGCCGGCGGCGCAGCGGCGGCGGCCCCGGAGGGGGGTGCGCTCGCAGGCCCGTCGGCACCTACCTCTACCTCCACGCGGTGGGCGCTGGTAACCCCATAGCCGTGCCAGGCCTGGCACGGTAGGGGGCTGAACGAGGTACCGACAGCTGCGATCCGCGGGATCAGCAGCTGTCGGGAAGCCCTGTACGGAGGGTTTTGGAAAACATAATATCCGTACACCGGCACAGGGATCTCCCGCTCGGCCAGTCCGATATGTTTTTTCCGCGACTAAATACTCGCAGATACTCTCCCGACGATGGGGCGGGGGCGGCGTTTGCGAAATATTTTTTGGCGAAGAGGGGTACGGACGGATCAGCGGTGGGACGAGGGTGTTGGAGCTGGCGGCGGACAGCTGGGAAGCAGCGCTAGGGCACGGCGCTCGCTAGCAGCCGCCAGCCCTGCGAAACCTTCTAGTTTCCCTTGGGGGAGAGGCCCGAAGACACGCAGGACGGAGGCGAGTCGCAGCCGGAGGAGCGGCACGGTCTGGCGGCGGAGGTCGGGAGGATCATCCGCCGCCGGAAAAACCCGGTACGGGGGGTTTTTGGTTAAATATTCCCGTACCCACCATCTTTTGAGGATAGCCGATCCCTGGGCACTATCCGTTCCCCCTCCCCTAGTCGGTACCCGGTTATCGACAGGCTGCCTCAGGCAGTGTGCCCCGGGTTATCGCAACAGCACACTGCTCGTATAGGCGGCCCCTTAACAACGTAAATCACCGGGGGAGACAAGTGCGGCCAGCACAGCGCGATCAGATGGGTGGTGGAACCAGACGGCAAACGGACAAGGACAGGAGACATCTGGCTCGGAGGCAAGAGAGCCAGCCGAACACCGTCTGCAGCCTCGCTTTTTCTCCTCCCAGCCCCCGCGGGGGGGGAGAAGGCTAGACTAGGTGGAGGGTCGCGCCGAGAAGAGCGACCACTATCTCCGATATCTCGGACGGGGTCGAGCAAGGATCGAGACGAGTCCGACGACGACCTGCGCGAGGGGGGTTTTCCACCTGCCTTTCCCCCCACCACCGGCACGACCGGAGTCGCACAGGAGTCGAGGTCAGGCAGGTTCGACTCGACCAGCTCAAGCTGACCAGCCTTGCTGATCGGCAACCCCGCCGCGGCTAGAGCAGGCCGCGTATCGTGGAGAATAGCGCCATTTTTTATTTCATACTGTATCCAGGAAAAAAAAATAGTATAGGTCAGAAAATAGTAAATACTTGGATACTGGTACGGGTATGTTTTAGACGATATCGTTACTGCCATTGGAGAGGTTGGGATTAGTGGTTCACGGTCTACCTCACGCTACTAAGTCCTGTATGGCATAGCAAAAGGGGGGGCCCAGAGACTCCAGCCGGTTTACCGGTATTGGAGTAAAATATTTCAATTTCAATTTCAATTTCCAAAAGCACAACCGACTAATTTTAGTCGTTTGTGGCTGTAGAGATTAATCCAATTATTGAATTTCGTGCAGGAAAGCCCAAAGACGTTAACTCGCGACGTGCTAGGGCACAAGTGTCTCGAGAAAAATATCTCGCAATTAATGTTTAAGCTTTTAGGGAATAGATTTGTTGTATGTGGGCACCTGCGCGAGTCTAGAACTAAAAAGTATTTCGGATTTAGCATCCAATCTTCCGCGTCTAGAATCTTGTTGGCGTCGTTTGCAGCCTAGTTTAAGTTTCTAGGAACCCAGTTGACCTCTACTACGATATAGTGTTTCGTGCCAAACTCGTGTAATTTTACTGCGAGGTCGTTGAGTGGTGAGCGAGAACTACGGCCCGCAATAAATGTTCGGTTACGGCTATCCGTTTGAATAATCACCACGGCGCCCGCACAAAGAGCGACTAAAGACATTATGCATGGTAGTAGCGCTGCCAGTTCGCGATAAGTGGAGGATTGTTCGCGTTCCCATAGGGTAAAAGACTCGTGGGCGATTAAGATAAAGGAGTCGCTAGACCCGCGAACCATAAGGCCTCCCAAACCGATGTCGCTAGCATTTGTTTCTAGATTAATGGAGAACCGCTTGACGGTCGGCCAGATTTGTCCCGGAGGGGAGACTCTGTTGAGCGACTGCCAGTAACGTAGTTTGGAAAAAGATTCCGACAACATATTTACCCATGATGACCACCCGAACAACCGCGAGTTGAGGATTCAATACAAATGTATTATAAAAGCTGGGCCGTAGGGCCCACAGCTAGTCGCATAAAAATCATATGGCCTACGCAGCTGGCTAGTAAGCGAGCGCGGACGCGGCCTCGGCGAGCATTAATCAAGCCGGTGACGCTGGAATGTTGTTTATTCCAACGGTCACATGGCACGGTAAACGTCCCTTTTATGGAATTTACCATAAAACCCAAGTGTCGGATTTCGCTTGTAGGATGTGTTGTGCTTTTATCCAAATGGACGCCAAAACCGGCTCTTTGTAAATCGGCTTCCAAAAGAGGAGCTAGGCGGCAAATGTCCGATTCTAGGTGACGCGAAATCAGAAAGTCGTCTAAATAAGGGAGGGCATTGACACCGGCTTGACGCTAGCGGGCCACCAAAACTGAAACAGTTTTCGCGAACGCGTAAGGGGCGCTGCGCAGCCCAAAGGGAAGAACGCCGTAAACGCAGCGAAAGCCAACAAACCGTCTGGCCGCGGGGTGAAATTCTATGTGGCTGAACCAAGAAGTTGGATCATATGAAATTACATATTAATCGTCTTTAGATAGGAGGTCTTTTAAGTTATGAAGGCCTTCGAACACGAACTTGGGGACGTCAATCCACTCGTTAACATGACGTCTATTCACAATGAAGCGCATTTTAGAACTCCGAGGCTCAGGTGTGGCGCCAAGGGGACTAAATACCATAGGTTTAGTGTCAGTCTGGGAGACGTGGCCGGCAGCCACCATCTCACGGACATACGCGTGGATAAACTCGGATTACTGGTCAGCCGATTTCGAATTCGGCAAGTCAGTAGGTAGGGGGGGAGGGCGCTCTTCAAAGTGAGCGGAAACCAAAGCGAATCTAAGACATGACCTTAGACTTAGGGTTGCAAAAGGAGGTCCAAAAAGGTAGAGACAATTTCAATGTGCCGACCTTATAAAGTGAACTACCTTTGTCGTGCGTGTATCATGACATGTCCAAATCGGCTAGGTCGTGCTCGTATGAGCCCCAGCGATCATGTGCGTCGACCAACCGCGGTCCTACATTAATCACTAGTTCTATGTTAGTGAATGTGTGCAATAACTAACGCGTGTATCAGGCATAATATTAAGAATTCACGAAATATAATAACCTCACACAAGGGCCAAGAGCCTCAAAGGCGTTCAAGTACATAGGGTAGACTAAGTCGTAAGCGTACAAGATGATACAATGTCATCTACGCCGGGGCTTCTTCAGAGCCCGCGTTAGAGCGGCATGGCTCTACCATGTAGCGCGAACATGAAGAGGTCTAAGCACGTACCGTGCTATGGCATATAAGCCCATACAATGGGGTAAGCCCAATGATAATGATACGGACTAAATGTGCACCACACGACTAGCCTCGATCAACAACTACATTATGGTAGTTGTTCTGAAGGTGTTCGTGAGCGCCACAAGTAAAGCACGGCCCTAATGGTTTGTCGCCCGGCGCCGGAACGAGTTGCGGCCGGGATAAGTTCATGTTCAGAACCGCGTTTTGAGCGCTATGAAATGTGTTATTGTTATGTCCACCCGGATTATTTTAACGTGAGAAACGGTTACCGCGTCCAAGAGGAGCGCCCGGGCGGTTGGGAGGAAGACGGTTACCGGGGCCAGCGGGTGCAACCTTAGCCGCTTTTTGTGCGCGAACGGGAGGTGCTAATGGCATATAGTAGCCGCCATTACCCTAGTCGCCTCTATGTGCATTTGCCGTGAGGTTATCATGGTTGTGCTTAAGGTAGAGAGCCATAGCTTCCTCATAAATGGCACGGAGGGGATAACGAATCACGCGAGCTAAAGTTACAACGTTACCTGAAGTATCTCTAAGTGCCTTAAGGTCAACCATAGAAGACATAAATACTGCTTCGTCATGATCGGGGTCGTCCCGAAGTAGTGATTCATAAATAACTCACAACGTCCAGTATAACATGGACAATGCATTGAAATAATCCGTACGTATGCGGTTTATCTTGCCGGATTTGTCTAGATATCCGTCACGCGGCACGGGCATGGTGTGAGGAAGAGCACGTGGGCGAGCATGCCCGTTATTTTATCTCCTCATCGTCCGACCCGTCGGTATTGTTCTTTCTGGACGAACGTGTGGGAGCATGCCGCTTTCTTGTGTTGTTCTGATCATGTGGCCGTGCGCGCGAAGCTTCCATCATATAGGCGTCCATGCGCCCCTCCAGCTCATGGAGGTGGCTTCTAGCTTCGTCACCGTCCCGCTTCACTTCGGCGGCAGCTACAAGGTCGTCCATTCTCTTGTTGAAGTGCTTGTGGAGAAGCGACAACGTCTTGGCGGCGGTTTGAATCTTGGATTCCACGCCGGCGAAGTAACGCTCCGACACAATGGTTAATGGAGGGGCCGGGGCGTGTCCCGAAGTGTCTTCATCGTCCGGTGTTCCGAAGTGGAGCACCGGCAACATAAGCAGTAAGGTAAGGCATAAGGCCAGTTGGGGGTAGGCCATTGCAAGGGAAGACAAGATTGCCAGTAAGTGTTACTCGAGAGAGAATGCCTAGTAGCGACCCACATGTCGCTGCCTTTAAGCCTGGTGCTACTCGCAAACCTGCATTTTATTCTGTCGCTCCGTTCCAGTACGCAGTACAGCACAAGTTTGTACGGCGTACATCCACTGCACTCAGAAAACTCCAGCACGTTTATTGCATTCACCTACGTACCTGTAGGTATGAATCAGTACCAGTACCAGTACCCTGTACCAGAATCCGACGAAACTTTTAGCAGCAAGCGGATGAGGGTACAGGTACGCTGCGCTGTAATATTCGTTGCTATACGATTACAACTGTCTCCGCGACGGGCCGGGGTGACAATTATTATTCTAAGTGCTGCGTTTCCGGGCAGCTGTATGCACTGCTTTCGTGGTCGCAAATGAATCTGGCGGGGTGGAGCAGGGTTTGCACGGGTTGTACGAGCTTGAGCAGCGTTGTCACAATATGGGCGCGGGCCGCGATGATCACCACGAATGATTCGAATGAATTTGACGATGGAACAAGCGCGGGGGTGAAAAAAAAAAAAAATAATAAAAAAATGGAACAAGCGCGGGGGTGACAAAACCTCCAACATCATCGTAATTTAGTGCAGAGGAGATATGATGAAAATAGTGGTAGTAGGTTAGAAAACAGCTGGTACAAGCAGAGATTAAACAGATACCCGTACGGTACCTTTGCAGTAAGTGAAAAAACAAAACTAGATTTTGGTAGTTAGCGACATTATGCTTATAGTACATGTACGGGTACGGTTTCGCTAAAAGATCACCAGGTACGGTACGTGGCTAAAAACGTCCAGGATTATTTAGCAGCATCCCAGGTCATACGAGCACCGTTCTGCTCTCACAAACGAAAATTCCTGTATATAAAGGATCATTATCAGCCTTCCTTTCACGCGCCTCCGCCTTCGAGTCAGTCCACGGACAGCTTCTGCGTGGGAGCACTGTCATCATTTCCTTGAGCGCTATTAGGCAAGACCCTGTGTTTATTGGCTCTAAAGCCTCTGTGCGGTCCAGCCTTTCCTGCCCGCGCTCCGCGGCTGCTCTTGATACGTCGCAAACCTTCCCCGCCCAGTACAGTGCAGTAAATTAGGCCTGGGACAGACTGCAAATATCTTCCCGAAGGACTCGTCACCATGGTGGCGGGGAGTGAGGGCAGTCTGACCCGGCGGGGCAGCCAAGGTGCTTTGGCACTCCTTGCACTTCGTCGAGAGGCTGGGAACGCCAGCGTCCTTCCCTTTGACGACCACCACTATAGTAGCTGCGCCGTGGGAGAGCAGGGCCGGTCCCCGTTGCCGTCTAATATTATCGCAGCGCCCTTGTGTGCCTCCGGGCCACTGAAGGCCCGCACCAAGAAGGCGAGACAGCTCCAGCAACAGCTTGAGTTGCTGGAGCGTGCGAAGGCTTCAGTCGCTGTGTTTGTGTCTCCGGAACTGCCTACTATTATTTCTACCACGACTACTGCAGGCAGAGACGTTAAGCAAGAGTCCGGAGCAGAAGGGCGGCAACACGCCGGGACTGCCTTCGCCGCGCTGAGTTTGGACCGCTCCGACGGACCCGCCACTTGTCAGCTGAACCCTCGTGACGGGTTTTCCCCCCTGTCAGCCTTTGCTGCCTACCTGGCTAGCCGAAGAGAAAAATCCCAAGAGGGCAAGGCGCGCTTTGCTGGCCTCTCTACAGCTATCGAATACGCCGCACTAGTGCGGGTGCGAAAGGAACAAGACGTGCACTGCATCCGCAAGGTGGGCTTGCGGATAATACAGCCTTGTCTTGTTTTACGCCTTCGTCCACTTTACCTGCCTATCGTTAAAAACGCCCCTTTGCGGGTGGTTCAATAGTGCTATTTGCCGCGTCCTTGTTCACTACCTCGTTTGGGACTGAATTTATATTCTGCCTTTCGTGATATGTGTTTCACCGTAGTTTGCTACTGTGCTTATCCGGCCGGTGCAGTATTTGACACCTGGTTGCCTTTGCTTGATCGTCTCAAATTTCAGAAAGGAAAGAAGCCCGCAAGTGAACGTGCATCCACTGCAGAACAACCTGGCGATCCGCAGCGAAGGTACTACCTTCGAAGTGGAAACTGGGAACTTGCGGACTGCGAGTTGACTGGAGAGTCCGTATTATGTCGGTGGATACCTGAGAAGAACGGGCAAGGCTTCCACAAACAAGTTTGGGTACATGAGGGCAACGTGGAGCAGTACTTATGGCACATTCATCATCGACAACTCAATCATGCTGGAATGGACAAAACCTGGGCTGAGGTTCAGAAGCAACTGTATGGATGTACCCAAAGCTTGTGCCGTGTCTACGTCGTGTCCTGCCAGTGTGTTCAAACCAAAGTGCGACACAAGAGGAAGGCTCCCGTCGACCAGAATCAACGTGCATGCTGCGCCAAACACTTATCAAGCGACAGTCTGGAGTGAGGACGCTCGCATATTATTTTTTCTGAAATTGCAAGCCAAGTGCCTGGCCTGTGCTTGGCGTCACTGTAGTTCCGCCAGCCCACACTACCGCGCGCGGTAGGGGACTGTTGAAGCAGTGTCGAGGAGCTTTTTAAGATTTTGCCCTGTCGAACGAACGGGCGTACTAGAGGCAGATTTGCGCATGTCTCAGAGGACTCAATGCGTTAGCGCAGCGGTTTTCATCTTCTGGCGATTGGCGCGTAAACGTCTATCCAAAGATTTTTCTTCACGAGAGAGTAGTTCAATTGGGACATATTGGGCATTTCGAACGTATTTTGCTGGTGGAATACTATTTTGAGTGCTGGGAACCGGGGAGTTGTATGGCTGCAGCCGGCAGCACCACTCCCCTGATACCCTCAGTATTCCACATTTTGTAAGGTGAAGAATTGTCTAGCTAGTGCTTGCCACTGGAATGGCTGGACATGCATGCGGTTGGCGTTGCAAATTCTTGTAACTGCTTGCAGATAACATGTGTTGCTGGAGTGCATTGATAAGATAAATAGGGACCAAGGGTCGCTAATAAGCTAGCATCGCCTGCAGAGCGAACGATGCTGCACATCTTTGGGATGTTCCAGTCTGGAGCTGCCGCTAGTTCCACTTGATTTGCTTTGTCACATGCGGGCGCCTGTGCATTACATGTGTAGACATATTCAAAACTGGCCACCAGAAAATGTTTGCTCTTGTTTCATATTGCCGCGAGGGGGGTCAAAACTGAAATATGGTGCTTAAGCCGGTGTTTGTTTTCATTTTGCCAGGCGTGGGGGCTGAAATGATGCACAATGTTCATTAGCCTGGTGAGTCTTATTGGAACCACGTCGCGGATGTTTTCTGTAACCGATGCGCTTATGTCGAGGCAAATCTGGTGATATGTGTGTGGGGGGGGGGGGGGGGGGGGGGGGGGGTTCCGCAAGCAGCCCTGCGAGAGACATGAACTCACAGAGGGACACAACACAAACCAGAATGATGAATTGAAATTACAACGTTTTTTTTCTTCTCACCTCCGCTTGATATAATAAATGGAGATTGATTACAAGAAGAACAACATGAGCACGGAAAAAGAGACAGGAAACAAAACGGCAAGAGTGACAAGAGGATCACGATCGAATAATATAAGAAATAAACATGGTTACAAGAAGAACAAGATGAGCACGGGCAGGGAATATGGGGGGGGGAACAAAAGGCAAGAGTGACAAGAGAAAAAGTATAATCTTGTTTTTTGATTACAAGAAAAACTAGATGAGCACGGACAGGGAAAGTGGGAGGGGAAACAAAAGGGCAAGAGTGACAAGAGGATCACGGAATCCAAAGCACGGCAAAAGGAAAGCACTACATTGTGCACAAGCCTAGCAGATTAAACTAAGGAAACTCCTAGGCCACGCCGAGAATGCAACACGTGGAGGCGACAGGCGGCGCCTCACGCGCCGCTCGAGAAAATATATGAGAAATGGAAATCTTGTATCCAAAATATTTGGAAAACAGGTACAGGTATGTATCGAAAAAAATTTAAATATTCAAAAGCGCCGAAAACCACAATTATTCTTTTCCATTCGCCGTATCTTCCTCGTCAAAAATCACCAGTTCACGCACTGTATGTCGCCCACACTGCGCAGTCCATATACATATCCCATCCGCCTCGGGAATTACGAATACTTCTCTCATGGACTTGCCTTTGGGGGAGGGGGCTTAAGCCTGTATTCCAGTTTGTTTACAAGAAGAACCAGATGAGCACGGACAGGGTAAGTGGGAAGCCTGTATTCCAGGAGTTAGAAAAAAACACACTCGCGAGCCCTGTACCGAAAATATCGCTTTTACAGGTATTCCAATTACGGTACACGGCTCGCGAGCCGCGTACCGGCATAACAGGAACACGGCTCGGGCAAAAAGGAACACGTCTTGAGGCCCAAGCCGTGTTTCTTTTTGCCCGAGCCGTGTACCGGGAGGAGGTACACGGCTTGGGAAACTAGTACATTATACACTATATCCCGTTATTTGTCGCGTCGCGCGGGGCTCTTCCCCCTATAGCCAGCAGTAATCGCTACCCAGTATCGCACAGTCCGCCCAATATGCCACGGCGGAAACGTTCCGAAGAGGGGACCGCGCAAACCGGAAGGTGGCACTTGACAGAGGCGTCAGAGAAACAAGTTGCGCTTGAGGCGTCCCTCTCCGCCTCGGAGGTGGGGCCCACGAAGGAGGCGCCATACGGCGGACAACAGGGTTGGAGGTGCCTCTCCGCGAGCGTGCCGCAATTCTCTTCAAGCTGCTCGCGCTTGGCCGCTTGAAGCACCTCTTCGTAGGGGGCAAGGTAACAGCCGAACAAAGCGTGGAGCCGCGGTGCTACCCTTCGCGTTCGGTGCGAATATGGGAGAGGTGACTGGACATCAAGGCGGAAGTTACGGGCGTGATCATTGAGGTACCCGCCCGCCTTGCCCACCTGCCCGATGACTTGTCACAACCCGACACGCGAGCTTTTGTATATGACTCTATCCCACCCCGCTTTAGGTTGATGGCGAGTTCTTGGACGGTGAAGGGCACCCCCCCTCCGTTTTGGTTGGGAGCAAGTGGTCGACAAGTGATCGGGAGGGCGTGACGCTAGCGGAGAGCGCATGGGGATGCAATTGGCCGGGCAAGTTCCCAATGCGAACGGTGGAGTCTGTCCATCACGTGTGATGTGCTAGTTCCCGGCCGATGACTTTTTTCGAGCGGGCTGTTAGGTCGTCGATCTTTTTCAGGCTGTCGAGTAGCCAACGACGAGCGATCGAGCTGGCGGAAAGCAGCGAGTCCGGGGGGTCCGTCGAGTCGGGAAGAAAACGCCATGTATCCAGAAACTAGCAAGTTCGGGGGGGGGTGGATTTCTGGCATGTGAGAAGGTATGAGTCGACCATGCGGGCCGAGAGATCACCGGCCCGTCCCATATCAGTGGTTGATCGGGGAGCGGCGAGGACCAAGGGTGCTTCGAGGCCATGACCACGGGCGGGCTCCAAAGCTAAGTCAAGGTTGTTGTCCTCTATGGGAAGCTATGGCGCTGTGAGGAAGGGAGCCAGCGGGTGTCTGATAAGGCGGCTGTTGGGGGTGGGGTGGCCGCCGGGCTGTGGGGCGGGCCGATCACGCATCAAGGCATGCTTGTAAGTAGCAAGAGGGTTGGAGGGGGAGGATGCCATGCTCGAGAGCGATGGAACATGTAGAGTAAGTGGTGGGTTGGTGGTAGGTTGATGTAGTAAGTTCGTGGTTGGTTGCATGTGTTGGCGGCACAAGACCTAGTTCGAAGGGACCTTGGTTTGTTGTTTGGAAGTGGCGGACAAAAATGTCCAGACGCTCGGCGGGGCGCGATGTGGTGCGCCGTACCCGTGGAGGGGAGTCTTTTGTAATCGATGAGGTTCTTTGGAGTTGCATAGTACGGTGGCTATTTTGCGATAGAGTTTTGAAGTTGGTAGCGCGGGAGCTGTCGGGGGGACAAAATTCATATTTCGGAAAGTTGCGCCTTGCAGTATGTACCGTCTCGTGTGTCTACGGATCTAATGACCGGGGGGGCATAGCTTCGGGGGGAAGAGGGGGATGGTGCGTGCAGTTCAGCGAGACCGGTGTCCACCAATTTGTCGCTTATTGGGTGGCCAAGCCCTAAGCGAAGACGGTCGGGGCGTAAGCTCATTCGAGCGCTCGCCCCATCCGTGTTCTCGCGGCTCAATAGTATTTTAGTATTGCTTTGGAATTACTATGGTGTTTAGTGACGGTAGGATCCAAGTTTAAACGGTTGTGTGTACGATGAGCCGATGTATTTGAAGTCGCGATACCGTGTGTGTTTCCAGCGGGGGAGGATGAGGGTGGTGGCGCTAGGGGAGTGGGAGGAGGCCGAGTGGGCATTGATGATGGCGTGTTCCATGGCGCGGCGTGTTCCAAACCCTAAACTCGACTCTTGCAACACTAGTAGTAGGTCGTCACCGTCATAACAAGCAGAGAGGGAGTCGTAGACTTGTAACCAGACGTTCGATTGATTGGAAAATGGTTGACTTCGTTTTTGAACCTCTGCACGCTCGGTTTGACTTTACATTGGAGGGATGTGTTGATGATGAAGGTATAAACTCGCACGGTGACTTACCTCACTCTTAGCCGAGTGACTCAATTCTGGAGAGGGATTTGTCAAGAGAGCGGGTGTTCATTAATCCACCCTGGGAGTTGGCTAAACAGATTGCACGCCATTTTGAGAGTTGTCGTCAAATAGCTCTTGCGTCTACGATGGCTGTATTTGTTCTACCTAAGAGGGCTAAGTTCAATGAGCTCACTCGACACTGGAAACTCTACCAAGAATTCTCAGCTAGGACACAACTATTTACTCGCTTGTCGGTGGAGAATCCTACCCAGCAGGAGGTGGTTGCTTTAGCTCCTTGGCATGTGCAGCTTTAGTTAGTCGACGCCGATTGTATTTTTTACGACCAGGCACCGACTACAATTCCTGATCAACCCATTTCAATACGTGTACCTCCTTTCGACACGGAAGAGTCCATCGCTACGCTGCAACAATTGTCTTTGACAGCTACCTCCTTACTCACGGACCTCACGGAAGCTCAGCCCTAAATTCGCATTGAGCTAACGGTGAAAACTCCTCATGGTGGATAGCTAATTTCTGGACTGGTCGATTGTGCTGCGACTCTTGACTTCGTGTCTGAAGACTTTGTAAGACGCTTTGCTTTACAGACTCGTAAGTCTCTGACCAAGACTCATGTTCGACTTACTAATGGCCAGCGTGTGACATCTTCGACTGTGTGCGACGTTACTTTTGAGCTGGCTCGTCACGAATTTCAACGGACTTTTTACGTCTTACGTGACTTACGTGCTGCTGATCTAGTACAAGGTTTATCATAGATTGACGACGAGCATGCCTCTTTGCAATTTGGTACTACCCGCGTCTTTACCTTAATGGACGGCACATCAGCAGAGACTCAAATTGCGGAGCGACGCCCTCAGTGTCTCCTAATGTCGTCTAATCGAGTTCAGAAGCTAATGCGCAAGACGCGCCGCAGCATAGGATGTAATGCTGAGTTCTACGCAATTGAAGTTACGTATGCAACAAACCAGCCGACAGAGTTTCACACTAGAGAGGAGCTTACTGCACAACAACGAGAAAAAAAACTCCCGGTCGTTACTTTACGATGACTTCCCGGAGTTACTTCAACATGTGGATTCGCCGCAAGTAAGCCGACACTGGGATCATCCCATTGAAACTACTGGACTGATGAAACGTCTTAGCAAATTGTCACTTGCAGAGCGCGCTAAGCTTAACCGACAGCTCAATGACGCCATGGAAGCTTGGCTTGAATAGTGCCAACTATAGTGAATTCGGTTCGCCAATTCTTTTTATGCGTAAAGCTAATGGCTAGCTACGTCTGTGCATTGACTACCGTGGCCTTAACGAGGTTACGCGTAAGGATGCTTACCCGCTTCCGCGTGTGGGCGATACGCTTGACGAACTAAAGGACGCAAACTTTTACGCTCATCTCGACCTCGTGTCTAGTTTTTAGCAAGTTCGAGTACGTGATCAGGACGTCCACAAGACTGCGTTTCAGACGCCTGATGGCTTAATGGAGTGGGTCACCATGCCATCCGGATTATGCAATGCGCTAGCAACATTCCAAAGAATGATAAATGACATCCTTATCACGTAGTGGCGACTTTTTACACAAGTTCGTTATGTGACGAGTACAGTCCTGCAACAGTACATTGCAGGACATTGTACATGTACTCGTTACGGATTCCAATTCGTGCTTTTCCACATGACGGACGTATACTCGTGGGTACGTCGCTACTGCAATATTGTAATGGTGATGATGCTACAGTACGACCAGTACCTCCCGGTACGTACATATATGCATAATTAATCTAACTAGCCATATAGCGCCAGAACGAGTTCTTCGATGCATAAGGAGCCGCGTCGTGAAACCCAATGCTAGGCAGGCCGCGTCTCGAGGCAGATGACGACGGTTAGACAGCGCTAACGCCTGACACGTAAGCGTAGCTTGCAGGCGTAATTAGTCTGAGCTGAAACCTATTTAAGCCCAGTGCAGTAGAGGGAGGTGACAGAACCTTTTAACAATTCCATTGTTCACTTACAACGTCTACTACCTAAGTACAGCAGTAAAACATCTTTCACCATTGCCTCTCGACAACATCATTCTGCCATCTTGCAACGATAGAACTAGACAGACTAGAACAGATTTGTGCTAGCGTTTAGCTTTCATAGGCTAACCGCCACACTGGTTTCGGAGCTCTTTGGTCGACGCACGCTTTCGTTGCTCGTTGATTCGCTCGACGTTGCTTGACAGAGTTGAGATGGCTTCTCTAGGACCCGGACATTACGTGGTGTTGGTAATTCACGTTGGAGGAACTAAACCGTCGGACTTGAAGTTGGTGCTATAGCGTGAGCCTCGTTATGGTAAAACTTGGTTCCCAATTGGCTCTGTTTTACCTAATGAAGAGCATGTCGACGCTGCTGTTCGAGAGTTACACGAGGAGACCGGTCTTGTTTTGACACCGGATGATTTAACACTGTTGAGTGGTGAACCTGTCGTTGTTACGCTACCTCAAGGACGACAGCTTGTCTACGTGTACTCGGCTTCTATTCCTGTCCTGTTTGCTATGAACAACTTGCGCACACCTGCTCAGGTTGAGCAGGCTGTTTTAGCACAGTCGACAGTTAATCCGGATGGCACTTACTTCGTCCCGGAAACCATCAACATTGACGGTCTGACACTTACGCCCGCACAGAAGGGGTTACTTCGTGCTGAGAAGCACAAGAGTGAGTTACTTCACTTTGGTTACGTGACTCAGTGGGAATTCTTTTTCCGAGCTGTTGTTCAACACGCTCCAGTCCTGCTTGACGACGCGTCTATCCCGAGACAGTTCCACATGTACTCCCGTTTTACAACGGTTGACTCTGGTTCTGTTTGGCTGCTGATTCGCGGACACATCAACCGACTGACTGGTGAAGGACCTACAGATTTACGAGTGGGAAAGCCGATGCCTACCCACAACTTGGCTGGACTACCAGTGACCCTCACGGAGACTCAGCGTAAGGCTGCAATTAATTCACCGTATCAGAATGGCCAAGTAGCTCATGTACTGGAGGATTGGCTTGAAGCTCAACCTCAACGTTTTCTCATGCTTGGGATTTCGCCTAACACGTACGACTCAGTTATCTGGGTTACTTCACAGTTCGCTGGACATCTGAATGGGTGGTGGTTGAACCGGAAAACTCAGCCTCCAATTCCAGCTACGTACGACGAGCTTGTTACGGAGTTACGCAAGTCAATGTTTCTTCCGAACATCAAGGACGATGCAATTAACGCTTTGCTCAGCTTTACGCAGAGCAGCACGATGAGTTACGCGGTCTACACTAAGCAGTACAACGACTACTCACGTCGGTCTCGTGAACATCTGACAGCTGATGTTCAGTGTGTGCGCTTCATTAATGGCCTAGCGAACACTTCACTCAAGAACCAGGCTAAATCACACCGAGCTCAGAAGGGGTACCAGATTACACTGGTGGAGCTGCAAAATTTCTTGAACGACGTCGTTACAGATTCGCCGGAACTCGGCAATACGAAGTCTACTGCTGGTCCATCTTCCTAGCCTACACGCAAGCGTAATTATGAGGACCCTCTCGACGAGGCCTCTAACATCTGGAAGCGTAACAAGAGTGGCCGTGGTCTTGGCCGCGGACGCGGACGCGGACGCGGACGTAGTGGAAGCAACAATGGCGGACGTGGTCAAACATCTGGCCGCGAAGATTTTAACACACTCTCAAAGGCAATGACACATGAGGAGCGTCAACGACACATGGACGAAGGACTCTGCTTCAAGTGCCACAAGAAGGGACACCGATTGTTCCAATGCCCGAAGTTCAAGGGCAAGGCACCGATGGAACCTAAGAAGCAATGATGGTGGCAAGGCTGTTCTACAAATGAACTGGAGCAGCCGGCTACATCTACTGTTCATTCTGAGACATTGTTACCGACAGAGGTCGTCGAAGCTCTTTCGGCATCTCCATCGACTACTGTCGCGACACCTGTAACTCTAGTGGCAGGTCGTCGACGTCAGACTAAGCAGAGACATAGTCGTAAACCTGTAACCATACGTTCAATTGATTGGAAACTGGTTGACTCATTCTTTGACCCTCTGCATGCACAAATCAACTTCACTTTGGAGGGATTTGCTGATGATGAAGGTCTAAACTCGCACAGTGACTTATCTCACTGTTCGCCGAGTGACTCGATTCTTGACAAAGATTTGACAGGAGAACGGGTGTTCATCAACCCACCCTGGGAGTTACCTGAGCGGATTGCACAGCATTTTGAGGATTGTCGTCGAACATCACCGACATCTACGTTGGCTGTATTTGTACTACCGAAGTGGGCGAAATTTACTCGAGTAACTAAGCACTGGAAACTCTACCAAGAATTCCCAACGAGAACTCAGGTTTTTACTCGTCAGTCACAGGAGAACCCAACGCAACAGGAGGTGGTTGCTCCAGCTCCTTGGCCTGTACAGCTGTGGTTAGTCGACGCAGATTGTGCGTTTAACGACTCAACAGAACCTACAGCACCTGATCAACCCAACTCGGTACCAATACCTTCAGACGGTGCGGATACGTCCATCGCTACGCTGCAACAATTTTCTTCGCCAGCTACAGCCCTACTGACTGTCATATCCTAGCCATTTAGCTAAGTGCTAATATCTGACATTATTTATTTCCTCCAAATGGTACCTGTATCTTAGCGATATTCAGTGACTCTTTTATTGTCATCACGGCAGTACAACTGTATCGCCGTATTTTCCCTCGACAGTACAGAGTTACTAGCAGTATCTCTTCTAGATAGTTCTTTTCTAGATAGTTCTAAGAGCTTGTGCGATAAGGTTAGATAGACGGTACATGTAACCTCAGTTAACCTGTATCACTAGTAATAGTTTGGTTTAGTTAGCAGACAGCACAAGCTACAGGTTCTAAGGCTGTTTCTAGAACACCTGAGGTGTGGATATTTAAGACGGGGACTTACTGGTAGAGGAGAGAGACCGGTACAGAATAGAATTACGCCACACCCAAATTGTAAGAAACCCTGTTCCTAAGACAATCTTACTAATTCTCTCTACGCTGTATAATTAGATCCAGAGATTAGGTTCTACTATTAGTCTAAGGTTGCCAACTTAGCCTAACCAAAGTAGCACCTCACACGTGGTTTCGGAGCCTCAGAACAGCTAGACGAGACGAAGATGTCTAACCGAGCAGGAGAGAGACTACCAGAGGAAGTTGATGGTCGACCAGAGGGGGCGCCTTCTGGGCCGACACAGCCGACGTCGACAGATGGTAGAAGATAGACAGTGCGAGCAGGATCGAGTCCCACGATGGAGCCTATGTCGGTACACGTCACCGAGATGCTACAACGACTAAGTAACCGAGTTGACACTTTTTCGACTGAGCTATCTCAACTGCGTGACCACGTCGACAACGGTTTCAGACATTTTGAAGGACGAGTGAACAGAAGCCGAGAAACGGAGAATTTTCTTCGAGGAGAACAATTGAGATCGGAGAGGACGCGAGAGATGCCAAGCATGATGCCGAACGATGTCAAACCAGCCAAGATCAAGAGCATCGCTACGACTAACATCGACGAGCTGAGAAACTGGTTCCAACATGCACGAGGGTATCTACGGTATCACAGCGTTAACCCTGAAGAGCAAAGAGGAGTGTACTGGGTATTTGGCTTTCTAGAAGGACCACTATCGAAGTGGTGGTACTCCCAAGTTGCGCAGACTGGAGATGAAGTCGGTGGAGGATTTTCCGGAGTTTCTGAGATGGAGAAATCCTTAATTCAGGAATTCTGGAAAAACGTATCTCACCGTCACTAAAGACAGTAAAAAGATCCAAAGTACTACTAAAGTACTACTGACATAAAAATACAGGGGATGGGTCGGTAGCTCGGATGAGCAACGCCGACCGTCTTCGCTCCGGGCTTGGCCTCCCTATGAGCGATAGACTGGTGACCACATGGCCCGTCGGACGACGGGCACCGATCACCTCTCCCCACCCGAGCCTCGCTCACCCAGGTCAGTGGATCCGTAGGCACATCAGACGGTACACACTCCAAGGCGCATCTTTCACAAATTTGAATTCGATTCACATGCCGGAATCCGCGCCGTCCGCTTCACAAACACCTCGTGTACTATGCTCAATACTGCGACACCCCTACGAGTCCAATAGATTACAAAACGAACCTCCCCACGGAGCCGGCGCACCACCACGCGCCCCTTCGAGCGTCCGGACGTCCACACCCGACGCCCGCAGAAAACAAACCCAGGTCCCATCAGGCATGGTCGTGTGCCGCCAACACACGCTGACCACTTCAACTCCACATTTTATCCACATCCACAACCTCTACTACACATACATCGAAAAATGCTCATCGACCACCCTGATCCTTCCTTCCAACCACCCGAACTCCTACAAACAGGTCCTCCTCAGGGACCGGAGCCGCCACGCGGGACGCCCGCTCGCTCCAATCAACTCCGCCCTCCAACCGCCCCCTGCCGCCCAAGACTTTGGCCAGGCCTCGGAACCCCCCACTGCATACCAAACTTTCAAGCCCAACTTGACCCATCTGTCCACAAACTCTAACCCCCCTCCCACGTACAGACATATGCAATTGCGGGATCGGCCCGCGAATGCGCCTACCGCGGACCCCTACACCCACAGGAGCTCCCACGCGGGACATCCGCTCGCTCTACTCAACACTGCGCCCCCACCACCCCAAGCCGCCCAGGCCCTGAGCACGGCTTTGGCACCCTCTCCTATCAGAAGACTTCGAACGCCTCTGGTCCTCGCCGACCCCGGGTCAACCACTGACCTAGGACGGGCCGCTGACTCTTCGACCCACACAGACGAACAGTACCGATACGATCGTCCCGCTATGTCCCACAGTAAGGAACAACCTCGCCACCCCCGTCCCCTCCTGCTAGCCTATACTGGTAACATCGTCCATAGCGCACCAAACTCGATACCTTTTTCTCGCCTTAGTGCTTCCGAGCCACAATGCTGTAAAATTAGTCCAGTAATGCAACATGGTGAAACTCAAAAGTCGCTTTCTTTAATCCGGAAAAAATATATTATTTACAGGCCTGATTCTCGCCCCTGCACTCACCACCGCCCCGATCTGTTCTCATCCACACCCCCCTCCCCCTGTGCTACTCTCCTACCCCACCAATACACTAACATACACACAGCTTCGCATGCCGCCTGGCCTGTAGCGCTGGCCCGTGCCGTGTACGCTCCCTCTCGCACGAACTCCCCGCCGACCGGCCGACACGACCCGTCCGCCGACGACTCCCATTCTCCTCACCCGCTACCAGCAGCAGACACCACCGCCCCGCTTACCTCTCACCCCCTACTTCATCCTCCTGCTGCCGGCTGCCCTCCTGCTGCTCCCTCGCTCAATCGAACGCTCGCTCCAGTCGCTATGCCCCTCCGATGTCTCATTCTCTGTTCTCTTTTACTTTACACTTCAGCCCGCCTAATACGACTCACCCATCAGACACTCGCGCTTACCTGCGATTACCTCACTGTAGACCCTAGTGCAGTCGTTCTCCCTCCCACTTTTTCCACCCTCCATGCTCTGCCCATCTCGCCTGTCGTTACAATAACGACAGCTCTCAAGCCTCGGCCGGCAAGGCCGCTTATCATCATTAGTCACCCACAAGACGGGCCTCACGGCCCAGAGGTTCGACCCCACAAACCCCCCCCCCCCTCCCTCCCTGACATCCGACATCATATCGTTACTACTCCGTATTCGCTTCGGTCCTCACTCCCGGCCCACTTTACCTCTACCACGTGTGGCGTCAAATTACACAACTACCTCTTTGACTTAAATCTCGAATATGGCCTACCCACCCCCATTGGAAACCTAGACTCCTCCGCGGTGCTCTCTTTCCAATGGGGACACTACCAAGACCTCTCAAACTTATACTGCATTGCTACCTCCCTATCTAAACTCCACTCCACGGCCTCGGCCTCGTACACCGTAATCACCAATACCGAAGTTGATAACTTCCACCAACATAAGCTCTACCCTAGCCAATGGACTAACCTCTCTAATCGAGGCTCACCCCCCCACCCCGGCACACCCAACCACTCCTTAATTATCCTCACATGGCAACACTCTCACTTCGGTCTCCTCCACCTCACCCACTCCTCAGCAACCTGGGTGGACTCCCTCCACAACCCCCCCCCTCCAAACCTCCTCACTCGCTCCCTCGCCCTTCTCGCCTCTTGGAACTCTTCCCCTCCCCCACCTGTCGGTGACCTACGCATACTAAACCCCCCTCGCCAAAACGACACATCCCACGCGTGGTCGTGCGGAACCCACGCCCTCCTTCATACCTACTACATCACTACAGCACCCCCCGACCACTCCTATAACCCTCCTCCCTTCGACCCTCGCACTACTGTCTACTCCCTACATACACTCATATGGCACCACATCTTCCGCTCCACTCCCCTCCCGGTCGGACGCTCCCAACTCCTTAACACCCTCCATCCCGATCAAACTTCCCCCCCTCTTACGCCACCTCACCTCCTCCAACCCCCCCCACCATCCCCCCCCCCTCCTCACACCATGCCCCCCTCCCCCTCCTTCCACCCCCCTCTTCCCCGCAACCGTCCCCACGTCACTCTCCCAAACACCTCTCTCCCCTCCCCCATCCTCCCAAACCGCCACGTAACATGCCCCCCCGAAAACCCTCCCAACCCCCCCGTCCCTCAACCCTCACCCATCCTCCCACACCATCTACCACAACCACTACACCTCATCAACCTCAACACCAGAGGCCTACACACTTCCATCATGGACGTAGAATACCTAGCCACCACCCACCACCCTGACGTCCTCATCCTCACGGAAACCAACCACGCCACCCACAAATCCCGATGGCGTATTGCCCTCCCCCAATACCTCCTCAAAAGCTCTCGACCATGCTACTCATCTGTGCCCCTACCCAACGCAGGCGTTCTCTTCGCGGTCCGCAGAGAGTCGTTCCACTCTGCCACTGTCCTTACCCCACCCTCCCACCTCATCCCACATATCGCGGGATTAAAACTCGTCCCTCACTCAGGCGACCCTTACCTCCTCCTCGGAGCCTACATGCCGCAGCTCCACAGCAACCAACTAACCCACCTATTCGCGGAGGTCGCGGCATGGGGCCTCCGCCTGACGGACGACCACCCAACTCACCGTGTCCTTTGGGGCGGCGACTTCCAAACGACCACCACACAAGGTACAGGCAACCCCGCCCTCACCTCCCTACTCGAATACCACCTCCGACCACTCCACCCCCCCCTCCCCACCTTCCCCCGTAGCGGAGGCTGCCTCGACCACTGGCTCACCCCTCCTCCCTCCCCCCTCAGCCTCAACCCGCCTGCATGCTCAACTTTTACCTCTCCCTCACACTTTTCCGACCACTCGGCGATACACCTAGTTATTCCTGCCCCCTCCTCCCTAGTCGCTCGTCCACCCTCGGCCCACAACCCACCTCACACTCACCACACCACCCGCAAACTCACCTTCAAACTCCCACTACAACCGCACCACATTACATCATACCAACGTAGCACACCTTCCCTTATCAACCGCACGGCCTCCCTCCACGCAGAAATTCTCAATACAACCCCTTCCAAGGCCTCTCCCGATACCCTCGACACCCTAGCCTCGAAATTTACCGCACTACTCTCCCAACATATGGACCACGCAGCCACCATATGGCCCCTCCTACCCCCGAAGAAACCCCGCCCCACTACCTCGTCCATTAACCCCACCTGGCTATCTAAAAAAACACGCAAACTCATTCGCAAACTCCGCAGATGTAGCACCAACGGTGGCCCCCTACCCCTAGCCCAAACCCTCTTGCAAACCTCTGACTATCTTTCCCCTACCGATATCCATCAACAATGCCAAGCACGCATACGCCTTCTACTCCGAACGACCACCACTGATATACTCCAAAAGATTAAAACCCGCACCAATACTGCCTACGACGCCTCCCCAAAATCCTCCCACCGCCGCTTAAAAATTAAAAGTGGCCTCCTCCCCGCGACCACCGCAACTTCAACTCTCCACCGCATTACCAAGCCCGATAAAACCACAGCATCCTCCCCCTCAGCCGTCATTAAGGCGGTCCACTCCCACTTCACCACCGAACTCACGCGAGCCACCCCGCCCGACCTACCCGTACCCCCCTGGGAACACCATGACAACCCCGACAACTACACCATCGAACCCCGAGGGGACCCCACACTCACTCTCGCCGACATGATTACCCGTGATACATTTGATAAAACCCTCAACTCGCTAGGCACAGGCAAGGCCCCCGGCCCCGACGGTATCCCCAATGAAATAATCAAGTTCCTACCCCCGGAGACCCGCTCCGCCCTCTACTCTCTCCTATCCCTCTTCGCCCATAACTCCTACACACCCCCTGAATGGTGCCATAGCACAACATGCCTCCTACATAAAAAAGGTGACCCCACCCTCCTTGACAACTACCGCCCCATCGCCCTCATGAATAACCTTCTTAAGCTATGGACCGCACTAATCAAAGACGCAGGCTCGAAATACGCCGAAACCCACGGCATCCTCAGCGACCAACAAGACGGCTTTCGACAACACCGCAGCATCCACGACGCCCTCTCCTCCATAATCATGGCCATGGAGGACGCGAAACTCCACAAAAAAGATATCTACGTCATGTACGCGGACTTCAAGGGCGCCTTCAACGCAGCAGACCACCGCATCATGTTCAAACACATGAGACAACTCGGTATGCCCTCCACTTTTGTAGATACATGCGAACACCTCTACGGAGTCTCATCTACAGACTACATTACCCCATACGGTCCCACCCCCTCCATAGACATAAAACGAGGCACCCTACAGGGCGACACCCTCTCCCCGTTCCTATTTACCCTATTCCTTGAACCCTTTCTACGTTGGCTCACTGTGGGTAGCCGGGGCTATCGCCCAGGGCCCCCCGCCACTAACGTCGACCCAACAGAACCCACAGCCACATACCCCGGACACGGATTCGCGGACGACCTCAGCCTAGCCACGGGCTCGACCCCAAACATGGCCATCCAACTAAGGAAACTCTCCCTCTTCAGCGCCTACACAGGTATGACCGTCAACATCCGAAAGTGCTGCATTACCGGAGCCCTTTGGCGCACAGGCAACGCCCTCTCCCTTGCCAACATCACACTCCTCACATCCCGCCTCCAAACACAGTTCATCACCATCAACTCCACCCCGGCACCCATCCCCTCCATAGGCCCCTCGGACACATACCGCGTCCTTGGGGTCGAACTCAACACCTCCCTCACCTTCACCAAACACTGGCACGAACTCAAACGCACTACCACATCCCTCATCAACGCCCTCTCCTCCTCCCTACTAACCCAGTCCCGCAGAATTCGCGTCATCCGTGGCCTCCTACTCGGAAAACACTTTACCCTCCAACTCGGCCTCTTCAGCGACTCCCAATTGGACACCCTCGAAGGTCAAATATGCCGCGCCCTCCGCTCCGCCGTCTCCTCGGTACGTAACCTCCCCCGCACAGCCCTACACCGGCCTACCTCCGACCTCGGCTACGGCCTCCCCTCCCTCAGAGCCCATACCGCACAACTCACTGTCTGCCACCTCCACAAAATACTGAACTCCCCCGGCTATAGGGGCCACATGGCCAGAGCCCACATACACAACATCTCCACAACATACTCCCACTGGCCCACTGAATCGATAATGTCAGGCAGTCTATCCCCCCCCACGCTCAGAAGCCTAGTGCGCGCCCAACGCGACGCCGGTACCATGTTTCACAACATCCCCCCCCTCTCCCTCACCAACCCCATTGCCTCCACACTCCGCACCCATTTCACCAACCAGGACGCCGCACTCCTCACATCCCTCAGAGACAGAGCCACACATATCACAGACCCACACACATACAAACAAGCATACCACGAATTCTCACCCCGCAAGACACACACTTCCCTCCTTCCCCGTCTTAACCCCCTCTGGCAAAATCACATAACCGAATGGTCACAAGTCCTCCTCCGCGCCACCCCCTCCTCCTTCATCCTCAAATCCTGCCAGTCCATCACCAAACTCACGGGGTCCAACACCTCCCTCACTATCCCAATACGCCTACTCGCCGCAGTCCTCACCGAACCCACCGACACTGTCCACAACCGCTTCCCCGTCACAAACCTCAACCCCAAACAAGCATCCCCCCCCACCACTCTCCACCCCTCATGGGTTCCCCTCCTCACGCCACACCTCCCCCGCCCTCCTCACACTCTCTCCCCCTTCACCCACTCCTCCCGCACCAACAAATACTCCCCCACTGCACCCATCACGCACATAGACACAGAATACCTCTCCCCCTCAGACCACCATTTCCCCCCCTGCGACGTGACGCGCATCATCTCCAAACACAAAGACACAGAATACGGACAAACCCAATACATGGTCGAATGGGCCCCGGAACACCTCACGGAATGGGATATACAACTCCAACTGGACGACGGCTTCCGACTCATCTCTTCCACCCCCACCTCGGTAAACCTACCCACCCCCACCCCCGCCGACTGCTCCATATGCCACAACCCTCTGCACTTAGAACCCACCTCCACCTGCAGCACATGCCCGCACTTTGCCGTCCACTCCCAATGCCGCCCCGCCTTAGGCCCCGCCTCATGGCAATGCGACTGGTGCGCTCGCGGCAAACAACACGACCTCACCCGCCTCCACGAGGTCCAGTGGGCGCCTTGCCTTCAACTACACGACACCATCAGTGAGACCCCCTCCGGCCCCACCGCCCTCACCGCATTTAACTCCGGCTTTGTCCCCTCCACCACACCCATCCTGCCAGAACCCGGACCGCCACCTTGGACACACCACCTTATCACATTCAACCACACCCCCATCAACCCTGACCTCGATATGCTCCCAACCGGTAAATTCGCCATCCACACACACCCATCACTCCACGACACAACCATACTATGCACCCCCGACGGCCGTGCGGTAACCACCCTTAACGGCCCCCGCGTCCGCCACCTATACCAACTCTTTCGCCCCGACCTCTCCGACCATACATTCGAAGAGGAGGTCTACAACCTCCTCACTCGCCTAGGCTCCCGCTCTGAAATCCACTCTCCTACACCCGCCACCACCACCCGCAACAGATGGGCCACCAGAGAAGACCTCCTCTCGGCTCTCCGTCACACATTCCACATCCAGACAGAACTCTACTCAGACCCCCTCAATAAATCACTCCACTCGCACACCTACCACTCACTCTACCCCGAAGACATAGTCTTCTCATCCAGCGGCAGCAATGCCCCACACACATGGCAAGGCATCAACATCGCCAACCCCGAATACGACCACGAATGCATGCGCCGAGCCATGGAACATGCAATCACCAGCGCACACCGCACAGCCTCACACACCCCCTGCGCTACCATCCTCATACTCCCCCGTTGGGAACACACCCCATACCGCCACTCCAAGTATATCAACTCCCCCTACACACATCACCTATACACCCTTCCCAATGACGCGAACACCTTCTTACCCCCAGACCAACACACAGGACACCCCACCCCTACCCCATTCGGAACACGCTGGATGGTCGACATCTACCTAGTAGCTAACTCCCTCGCACTCCCCACCCTACCCTCACACACTGCCATGACCGCACTCCACAACACCCTCGAGTCCATATACGACACACACCTCCCGAACCCCACCATCACCATCCCACCTCCATACCGCACAGACTCCTACTCACCTCACTCCGCAGGCATATACTACTTCCCCCCCAACCCCACTCACCCCCTTACCTACCCCCTCCAAGAACGCACACAACTAACATACTCCCCCACCAGAGGCACTCTTGCTTGGAACTGGCAGGACTTCGTATACACAGACGGCTCGAAAAAAGGAAGCAGCTCCCCTCTAGGGGCCGCAGCCACACACCCAGCCTCGGACACCAACGTCAAAATCCTGGTGACCTCTACCCCTCCCTCCCATACTATCAATCGAGCCGAACTAGCTGGCATTGACGTAGGCCTCCAACTAGGCCATACCCACCTCCTAACTGACAGTGCGTGCTCCCTCCGTCTCATACAAGGATACCTTAACTGCCCCTCCGCTTATAGGCACAACATCCACCGCGACACACTCCTCTCTATCACACGCACCATCATAACCCGCTGCAACGCAGGCATCCGCACACATCTCGGGAAAATTAAAGCACATAACCACTCACTCGGCAACGACCTCGCTGACGCACTCGCTAACCAGATAGCGGATGGTCAAACACCAAACACCACATACAACACAGGCTCGGACGTGTCCATCGGTCACTGGACCTGGCCTTACACCCTCATACCACAGACTCAAGGGGCACCCATACCATACATATACACAAACCTCAAAGCCGACGCACACACCCACAGCTGCAAACACACACTTACACCCCTCTCACAGACATCCAAACACGGCGCCCTCCTCGCCCGCGCCGCGGCAGACGGCGCCGACTTCACCTTCCACAAAAAACACACAACACTCACCAACACCCAATTCACCCACAAACAAGAATTCATATGGGGCGTCCACAACACCCGCCTCCTCACTCACAACCCCACCATGCGCTGTCCCATGTGTGGCCAATTCACCAGCAACGGCCACATGGCCGGTAACTGCCCATCCATGTCGGGCCTAAGACAGGACCGTCACAACAGCGCGCTACAACTCCTTACTATCCCTCCTGGAACGCCACAACGGAGGACGCTGGGAGACTATCACTGCAGACTTCGGTAACAAACCCATCAAGTCTTTCACCCGCCCCACCCCCACCTACACCCCTCTTGACTGTCACCCCCCGCACCCCACCCACATGCCCACCCGCCTTGTTGACGCAGACGAAGGTCTCTCGCCCGACTCCCTAACCTCGTGCCCCGCTATCCTCCCCCCCGAAATCCTCCCTCCTGCACTCCGTCCCCCGGCGTACAAACCCGATTTCATACGCCTCCTCGAACCTCGCTTCGTCGGTCACAACAACGGCCGCCGCCGATACTCATCTATCAGGAAAATACAGATAGGGGAATGGAAATACTGCACCGACCACAACCTCTCACACACAGCTAGCTTGATTAGGGACAAATACACACCCCTCGCAAATGCCATCCGAAACCACTGGCCAGGTACCGAAGTCGACATCTTACCCATAGTCATGAGCCGCACGGGCACTCCGCACTCGTCCACCATAGCAAGTCTCACCTCTCTCCTCACCCTCCGCACCGACCCTCCCGACAAACTAGTCACCAAAGCACGACTCGACACATCTCGCATCCTTTCTTCACTCCATGCACACACCGTCCAATGGCTGCATTATCTCCTCCTTGTCTACCGCACCAAATCACGCACGACCACTCGCCGAGCCTCCGCATAACGCACCTCCCCAAGCCATTCTTGCACACCGCTTTTAAACCGCTTCAGACCCTCCCCGGGGGGATCCGGCTTTTTGGTGAAAAACCGGCGCATACGGTACATGTTGTAAACAATTTCAATTTCAATTTCAATTTCAATAACAACGGCATGTCGATAACCACCACCACAACTTCCAATACCCCAGCCACTCCCTCCACACTCTCCTCTGGAACCACACCTTCCGCTCCGCCCCCCCTCCCACAGGGTCGCCCCCGCCTCCTCGACGCCCGCCACCCCCCCACACCACCCTTCCCCCCTCGGCCCCCCACCCCTCCACAACCTCTCCCCCCTTCCCCCCTCTCCTCCCCCCTCCCTTCCCAACCTCCACCCGTCGAACGCCCCCCCCGACGACCCCCCCCAGTACCACCCCCTCCCTCCCCTCCCCTCCCCCTCCCCCATCCTCCCACACCACACATCCCAACCACTACACCTCATCACCCTCAACACCCGCGGCCTCCACACCTCCATTATGGATGTTGAACACCTCTCCACCTTACACCGTCCGGACGTACTTATCCTCACCGAAACCAACCACGAAACCCACAAATCCCGATGGCGCATAGCCCTCCCCCAATACCACCTCAAAAGCTCCCGGCCATGCTACTCACCTGTGCCCCTACCAAACGCAGGCGTTCTCTTCGCGGTCCGCAGAGCCTCATTCCAATTTGCCACTGTCCTAACCCCGCCCCCCCACCTCCTCCCCCATATCGCCGGACTAAAAATCGTTCCCCACTCAGGCACCCCTTACCTCCTTATAGGTACTTACATGCCCCATCTCTACACCCCCCAACTGACCCGCCTATATGCGGAAGTTGCAGCATGAGGCCTCCGCCTAGCTAGCGACCACCCGCAACACCGCACCCTCTGGGGAGGGGACTTCCAAACAACCACCACCACAGGTAGTGGTCACCCTGCCCTCACCTCCCTCCTAAAATCCCACCTCCAACCCCTCCACAACCCCATCCCTACCTTTCCCCGCAGCGGTGGCTGCCTTGCCCCCTTCACCTCTCTCCCTCCCACCGTCCTCTTGCTCGATATTCCCCTCCCCCTCCCACTTCACTGACCACTCTGCAATCCACCTCGTCATTCCCGCCCCTTTCTCCCTCATGGCACATCCCCCCCTCCCCATACCCACCCCCACACACACCACACGACACGCAAACTCAACTTTCGACTTCCCCTCACACCCGACCACATAAAAGCGTACCAATCCAGCACCCCCGACCTCATCAACCACACGGCCGCCCTCCACGCAGAAATTCTCAACACCTCACACACCCCGGCCTCCCCCGACACCCTCGACACCCTTGCCTCACAGTTCACCACACTCCTCTCCCAACACATGGACCACGCAGCCACTATTTGGCCCCTCCTCCCCGCCAAAAAATCCCGCCCACCCCAAGCGTCCCTTGACCCTACTTGGCTTACAAAGAAAACACGCACTCACATACTCAAACTCCGCAAATGCAGCAAGAACAACGGCCCCCTCCCCTTCGCCCACGCCCTCTTAAACTCAACTGAATACCTCTCCCCTGAGGCCATCAAACAGCAATGCCAAGCACGCATACGCCAGCTCCTTCAAGCCACCACCACAGATAAGCTAAAGATAATAAAAACTCGAGCCAATACGGCCTACGACACCTGCCCCAAACTCTCCCACCGCCGATTGAAAATTAAAAGCGGCCTCCTACCCCCCGCCGGCGCCGCCTCCACCCTCCACCGCATTACTAGACCCGATAAAACCACCGCATCCTCTCCCTCCGCCGTCATTGACGCGGTCCACTCTCACTTCGCCAACGAACTCGGCCGCGCCACCCCACGCGAACTGCCCACCCCCCCGTGGGAACTCCCCGAAAACCCCGACTACTTCACCATCGAACCCCGCGGTGACCCCTCCCTCACCCTTGCCGACATGATTACCCGCGACATTTTCGATAAAACACTCAACTCCCTAGGCACCGGCAAAGCCCCCGGCCCCGACGGTATCCCCAATGGAATCATCAAATTCCTACCACCGGCGACCCGCTCCGCCCTCTTCTCTCTCCTCTCCCTCCTCGCCCACAAATCCTACACCCCTCCTCATTGGTGCCACAGCACAACATGCCTGCTACATAACAAAGGCGACCCCTCCCTCCTCGATAACTACCGCCTTATCGCCTTCATGAATAACCTCCTTAAACTTTGGACAGCACTAATCAAAGATGCAGGCTGAAATTGAAATTGAAATTGTTCACAACAAGTGCCGGCAAACTGGACCGGTTGCTGTCTCACGGGCCACTCTACTTCGCCATACAGGACTTATTAGCAAGTTGGGCCCGGGTCTCTCCGACCATGTACATTTCTTATCGACACACCTATTTGCAATGTGTGTCGACGTTCCTCGGGAGTTGTATAACTGTAAGCAACCGCAGTAATTGCCACAGTCCCCCCACCTAAGCAGTAACAGCGTAATAATTTTGTAATCAAGAAAAACAGATCCAAAAATAAATGCACTTGTCTAGAAATGCAAAACTAAACTGCTGCTCGACCTTCACGATGCACGGCCCGCTCCCGCCGAATCGGGGTGTCGACCGGCCTAGGCCGGTCGGCGTTCGGGAGGGACGACGGGCCAACCTAATCTAGCTCCCGCGTGACTTCGGTCTTGCCGAAGGTAGGAGGGGAAAGGCTGGCAAAAAACCCCTCCTCGCGCGGTCGCTCGTCGATCCCGCCGCACCATCCCGTAAACCCCGCCCCAAGGTCTTGCCGCGTCCACCGACGCGGCGGTCCTCCGTGTCGAGGTCCCCCATCACCTCGAGGACACGTGGGGGGGACCGAGACACACAGACATAGAAAAAACTAGCGATCCTGCCTCCGCGCCTGAATTTTCCCCGCTCGTTTCCCCGGTTTTTTCTCTGTATGGTACCCGGGTACCTATCGGTTTTCCGGCCTGTGGCCGTACCCTCTCCCCTCTGATCGCGCGTCCACCGAGCAGCCTTTTCTTGAGCGGGGGCCTCCGCGCTCACCCGGGCCCACGCTCAAGGACCCCTAGGAGTATGAAGGTCTGTCGGGGTAGTGGGTGTCGAAGAGGGGGGGGGGGGGCAGGTCACCGTAGCCGGATCCGGCGGCCCGCGGGCGCCCGGAAACAAAACCCTCCGTGCCGGTTTTCCGGCGGCGCCAACCCAAAGGGTCGTCGCCGCCAGATCGTGTCGCTCCTCCCGTCGCGACCGTCCTCCTTACCGTCCCAGCTAACTCCTCCCCCCGGGAGATGTCGCTGGACGACGTAGCGGCGCGCTAGTGAGCGCCCTACCATGGTGCTGCTCCCCAACTAGCTCGACGCCGGGTACGGACATTGTTTTTAGTACCCGAAAAAAGCCCTCCGTACATGGCTTTCCGGCGGCGGGTGATCCTGAGGATCGCCGCCGCCTCATATAGCCGCTCCTCCGTCTGCGACTAGCCACCGGCCTGTGCCATGTCTTTCCTCGCCCCTCGGCAAGGTTCGACCGGCACATGGCTGGTCGACGGCTGGCGAGTGCCCATTCCTGGCGCTGCTTCCCGGTTGGCCACCACCGGCTCCAACACCCGCCTCCCACCGCAGATCCGGCCGTACCCTCCTCGCCATCAAACGCTGCCGTAGTACATGCCCCACCCCTCAAAGTAAGGCTGTATCTAGGAGTATCTGTACGCGAAAAAATATCGGACGGGCCGAGCGGGAGATCTTGGCGCCGGTAGTGCACAGAAATTACTTTTTCAAAAGCCCTATGTACAGGGCTTTCCCGACAGCTGCTAATCCCACGGATCGAGCTGTCGGCCCTCTTAGCCCCCTACCGTGCCAGGCTTGGCACGGCTACGGGGTTTCCAGCGCCCACCACGGGGAGGTGAGGGGATGCCGACGGGCCTGCGAGCGCACCCCCTCCGGGGCCGCCGCCGCTGCGCCGCCGGCGGGCGCCAAGATGCAGGCTCGAAATACGCCGAAACCCACGGCATTCTCAGCGACCAACATGACGGATTCCGACAACACCGCAGCATCCACGACGCCCTCTCCTCCCTCATTATGACGATGGAAGACGCGAAACTCCACAACAAAGACATCTACGTCATGTACGCGGATTTCAAAGGCGCCTTCAACGCCGCGGGCCACCGCATCATGTTCAAACACATGCGTCATCTCGGTATGCCCCCCACCTTTGTCGACACCTGCGAACACCTCTACGGGGTCTCAACCACAGATTATATTACACCACATGGCCCCACCCCTTCTATCCACATTAACCGCGGAACCCTCCAGGGAGACGCCCTCTCCCCCTTCCTCTTCACCCTCTTCCTTTAACCCTTCCTTCGCTTGCTCACGGTGGGAAGCCGGGGCTACCGCCCAGGCCCCCCCGCCACTAACGACGACCCCACATAACCCACAGCCACATACCCAGGACACGGCTTCGCTGATGACCTCAGCCTCGCCACGGGCTCGACCCCCAACATGACCATCACGCTCAGGAAACTCTCCCTCTTCAGCGCCTACACGGGCATGACCGTCAACATCCGCAAATGCTGCATCACCGGCGCCCTCTGGCGCACAGGCAACGCCCTCACCCTCGCCAACACTACCCTCCTCGCATCCCGCCTGCAAACTCAGTTTATCACCCTCAACTCCACCCCGGCCCCCATCCCCTCCGTA